>UYYF01004327.1:3984-123607 GCA_900618365.1 Thelazia callipaeda | reverse complement strand
GAAATTACAAGCATATCCATTATTAGTACTTTCCATGTGGGTTAATCAAGCAGTACATTGTCTGACGGATTTCAAGATTAGTGGCACTGAAAGTACTGTTATGTTTGTACTCGTTGAGCGTTCATCACAGCACCATTTTGAAATGAAAAATACTAGCAAGCTTTTGATACGTGAGAATTAATTGCTTCTCGCTAGTCTGCACTTGCTGCATACTTTTGACTAAGTGATTATTTAGTAGATAGCCGTCCTCCTTATTAACTTATACTACTGAATCGTGACATGTTTAAAATCAAACTTTTTGTTACTGTGAAAAATTTAAGAATTACTTGGTTGCAGTACTTTGATAATTTGTATTTTTGAATGCTTTACGGCATGCAGATGATTCAATCCAATGAGTCAAGTTAACGGGGCTCTTGAAGATATGAAACTGGCTCATAAATTCTTTGGTGTAATCATGAAGCAGAGAGAAGGATTCTTCGTCATCTTTTGCTTTAACATTTAATAATTTTTTACACTGCAGAATTTTCGCTCAGTACTGATCATTTTGTAGCTTAGCTAATTAAAGATTGAACAGAAAAATACAGTGCCGCATCATAAGTCTGAAATCAACATCAAGTGCTGTACGTGAAATAGTTTGGTTCTCACAAGTTTCTGTTTTTTATACACATATGATCGATCGTGAGGTTTGGGAGGAAGGATATTTTATAACTGCCTACAGAATCCCTTTGTTTTTCCTTATTTTAATTCAAAACTACTCAAAAATATAAGTTTCTATTTATTTAGACTTATTTATTCTATTTACAGCATTTCTTATGATCAAATTCACACAATTGTTGACAACATTATGTTTTGATCACTTCTTTGATAGATTTTTCTCAAAGGTATAAGACGTAGTTGAGTTCAGTGGTTTTCATGTTAGAAAGAAAAAGCAAAAAATTTTCTACTTTTTACTTTGAATCTCGTTTAAAATATCGTACAATAGTAGTTTCTTGTGCAACATTCTTCCGAATTCCAAAGACATCTTTTAGCTCATTATGATCTATCTCTTCCAATCAGTTCAATCAACATTTCAAGTAGTACAGGTGATGAGTCAAGTTTTCAGCTCTCTGTAAAAATAGTTTTAACAATGTAAAATTAATTGCTCCAGCACTATAAAACTTTCATAGCTGGAAATATCTGTAGAAAAATAAGCTCTTACATTATTTATGTAGAAATAATCAAGCAAGTGAATAATTCCTATTTTATTTAAATTCTAACTTCAGTACTACTTGAAAAGAAGATTAAACTAGCCTTTATCGCTCGGTGAGGTGTTGTCGTTTTCCAACTCTCCAAGTTGCCTCAGTTGCTTTTGCAACTCCCAAAGTATGCTTGTTTTCTGAATGATAACAAATTTACCATTTCTCAAGTGTAAATTTTATTAATCATATAGTAAGCTTCCCTCTGTGTGAAAAATGAGCATCTGGATTCAAGCTGCTATTGTTGAATTGGATTTAAAGTTGAGATGACTATTAATTAGTCTTTATACAAATAAAATGTTCATTTTATATCCTAGAAAAGCATTCTTTTACAGTAAACATTTCTCTTGCATATTCATTATTTATTGGTTCCTAAATTGCGTAGTCTAATAATTTGCTTTTGAGACCTACTAAAGATTAAAAGTATTAATAACGTTCGTAGTCGTTCTTAGTCTTGAAATGCGCACCCTTATCATTCTGCTCTCACTTGAACAATTTGGCGAAATTACGATTGAATTTTCATAAAATTTTGTGATTATTTTCCAAGCGCAAAACTACAAATGTTGGTGTGTAAATGTTAATAAATAATGATTGGTACTGTAAATTATAACAGTTTTTAGTAGTGTCTGACAAGCACATCCTCTCGCAAGTATGATAAATTGTAGTTTCTTACGTAAAATATAATTAACCTCATGCAAATATCGATGAAGTAATATATTTTCTTCCTCAAGGCGTTGAAGACGTTCTTGTTCGCTTATTTTCAACTCTCTAAGAAATATTTCATTAAATTCCCAACATAGATAGAAATCTCTAAAAATAGCCCATTACTATGCAAATAGTGCTGTGCTCAGTGGTGCATAAATACTTAGTTTCGTCTTACTTCAGTACCAATAGATGAGAAATGAATTGCTGAGTTCAATAATTAATAATTAAATAAATTTCAAAATTTTAAATCTCGTAGATCACAAAGCAAATTTAATAAATTCAGATAAAATTTGGACTATATTTGGTAGAGCGTGTAGAAAAGTGCAGCTGAGGATGGAATGAAATAGACCAAGGCTCGGATTAGAAAGAAAATCTGACCCGTACTACAGGTTATTTTTGCTATAATTCTTTGACCTTTTATTGACCACTACTGAAGAAGAGTCACCTAATTTGCTTAAATAGATGATGATACGTGAAGACACAGAAATTTTCGGTGTTCGTTCAGAGAAGTTCACCATTAATTCTTTCAAATGTGTGATGCACAGCAACAAGAGAGAAAGGAAATAATAAATAAGTAGAAAAATAAATATCCTTTGCTTTCATTTTTCATGTATTAACTGCTTAATTTTCACTATTATTACTCCTGCCATTGTAGCACAACTTTCAGTCATAATGCAACGTGAATTCACTTCTGCTAGAGTCGTAAGCTGTACTATCTAATGAATAAAAAAGCCAGACCAATGAGCACATCAAGAAAAAACGCTGTTGAAGGGGTTATGGTGGTTATTTATAGCAAGAAAGTTTTTGTCAAAAATCGTTATTACTTTAATTTACTTTACTTTAAATGAAGATATTTCGAACAAGTCATATTTTGCTACGAAATTCTCATCAGTTGTCGTAAGAATTTATCAAAGAATATTTAAATGTACTCAGTTGATTCAGGAATTTGACGTAGTGGCTGTCGTCCAATGACAGATTTCATTAATCCACGGCGATAACGAAATTCTGTTCCCTGAGGATTACGAATAAGTTCTACCACCTCAAATAAATCTGATTATGAATTATTAGACTCACTGTAATATGGAAATTAAGCTTGCATATTCGTTGTAATTTTTTCTCCAATCAAATGATTTGCATAAAAGTATATAGATGATATCATTTTTATATTCAGACTCATATAGTGCTGTTTAAGTTTCTGAGAATGGTATCCATTGTGTGCTTTAGGCAAATATTAATAATAAATTCTTAGAAACATACCTTTGGAACAAAAACAAGATTGAGAGTCAAAGTTGTGCACAATATAATAAAAAGTCCACCTAAAATATGTGTAGCATTGACTTGATCCTGAAAATCACATTGGGAATTGCGTGAAAATTAGTAATACTTATTGAACGAAAGCATTAATGAAAAATTATAGCAGTATTTCGTGATCTTTCAACAATCATACATGACGCAGAATTTTTACGTACATGTTCTTCAATCCTTCCTTCCATGTCAAAAAAGAAAAAAAAACTATACCCTTAAAATGTAAACAAGTGGTAAACCTAGTAGACATGTCACAACTACGCTGTAAACTGACATTCCAATATATTTGCTATCATTCAGTGCTGGAACATTTACACGTCTCGTTTCCCAAGCTAAGAAACAGCCAAGCATCTAAAATATGACATTGCCAAATTTTTTATCATCAATTAATGATAATCAACAAAAGTGACCAATAATGTGTTCTTCAGAATTAAGCTATAGATATCATAAATTATTGGTGAAGCTTATCAAAAACTGAGTTATGAAGAAGAAAATTTAAAATCTTACCATGAGTAATCCCTTAATACCCAAAATTATTACTTCAAAAATTACGTCTTTATCACTTCGACAACATTCTATTTCAGGTACAATCATTTTTTGATTTGAATACTGAAACTAGAATCATATTGGATATTTTAATTACATAGAACAATTTCTACTTTCTGCTCCAATGGAAAGTAATGAAAAATTCAATGAATAACTTGAAATAAAATAAACGTATCGTAAAATCCAATATTATAGTTGCAAAATTAGAAAATTTCGATGAATTATTAGATAAAGCTTACAAATGTCGCCAGTTCGATCACGTGAAATGTAAAAGGTGAAATTCGAGCCCAGACTGATAAAGTGATGAGATCAACGAGAAGGATAAAGCCAACTAACATGAATAATTTTAAATCTTTAATCGCTTTTTTGTTCATTCGAATATTTTTAAAAATAGAATGTACGCGCCAAGTTTTCGAAAACATTGATCCAAATGCTAAAGTGAATCCGAGGCAGAGTACCCATGTCTTGACCTAGAATGCTTCATTTTACATTTTTCAACGTGATATTAAACGTGACAAAATCAGTGTTTATGGTTTCTTATCTGGTACGTCTCATCAAAATAGAAAAAACAATATTTTAAAAATAAACTTTTGTAACGGTTTTTTTTAAATCACTGAAACTAAAAATTTTGATCTTCACAATATGATCAACAAATATTACGAGCAAATGAAAATCAGATGAATATAATAACTATCAAATATATAACATACGTAGCATAATGTAACGAAAGTATCTGGTGAAACAAAACGTGTATCAAAACCATTCACAATGACGCTTATGTAAGTACAAATAGAACCTGCTATTATTAGATTATTCATATTTGGTGAAGACATTTTGATGAATCTAAAAAGCATATTTCCCAATTAAAACTGAAGAAAGTAAATTCATTATACATATATGATTTTTTACAGTTTGCAATAAAATTTTCCATCTAATCATGGATACAAAGGAAGGAAAAGCAGAAAGGCTTGTTTATATTAGATGATTAGTTTATTTGCGTTTTCTTCAAATTACTTAATAGAATTTCGTAGTATTTAAAAATAATGATTGCTTTATTAAGGAAATTTTAATAATTTACGCTCGTAAACTGTTATGATCAAATTTCAAAGATTCAAAAATTTTAATTAATTCAAGCATAGTTAAAATAAGTTTCATATCTGATGCAAATAGTGCAAAGCTCTTAAAAATCTGCAACTTTTAAAAATTACTCTGAAACTTAGCTTCGATTCCATTAATCTTTATCATACTTACCGATGATTCTGATATCTAATATTAATGATAAGAAAAGTAACTGCCAGTGTAACACCGAAGGTGGATAATAATAAAAGTAATGCGAATAATATAAATGATATATATTGACGTTCACGTACGACAACTGTTGCATCTAGTGGCGGTATCCAGTCTGAAACATCAAAATTTATCGTTCAAGGGTAAAGATCGTCACCTACACATGGTATTATATGCTTCATCCAAAATTTCAAAAAAAAAAATGCTAATCAAATATCAAAATCCAAATAGTTTTAAACACTTTAAAAATTCTTCATATTTTGTGATTTTGTAATATTTTGGAAACGTCATGTAAAATCTTATTTTCTTGTTTCAACTTTTCATTTTCGTTTGTGTAGGCAGATTAATACTGAACTGTTTTATTTTTTATTGAATTTATTGTGAGATTATGTGCAGTTAATTACTAGCAACATAGAATTTTTGATCAGTTTTCGGTCGTTGTGCTGATTGTTTTCTAAAAATGAAATATGAACATTTCGTCTTCAGCAATAAAAGTGTCACCTTGAATAGCAGGATTCAGAGTTAGTATAGTTTCTGTCCCATCATATATGCCAGCATTTATGTATGTTCCATTTCTCCATTGCAAAATTTCAACTAATCCAAGTCTTTCATTATTTTCAAACTTCACTGGTCCCTAAAGATTCATTTTCTAATTATAAGTAAAAAATGCAATAATTTATTTCACATTTCGCTATTAAAATTGCTCAAAATCACATTGTTTAAAAAGCTGTTTTTTTCCCCGTGTTTAATTTTTTAATTTTATCTTAAGAATAAGCATTAGCTTAATAATAATTGAGTTATAATTTTTAAAAAAAATAAATTTATGAGATTATTGGAAAATATTCTTACAGTAACACCAATAAATGACGTTCTGCTGATTGCTTGCAATAATTCAGTGCTTATCTCTCGCCAATCCGCTGTTTCGCTAACATCAGGTAACCACGTAAGACCATCACGTGAATAATGAAATTGAGCTACCTCCTCGATGGCTAATGCAAGTGTCCATAAGCCGTCATACACATAACCCTTGTAAACACCTTCTGCTGTGGTAACCTGGTCTTGATCAAGCTCTGCCCGGATTTCTGATACAGTCTTGAAATCAGTTCGTATAAGTTTTTAATAAAAAGTCATTTTTCAAATTCATCGACTTTAAAGTAGTTCAAAAATCAAACTGCTGTCATTAGCTGATTTATATTTGCAGAACTATGTATCAAAATGAGTGATATTTTTTGAATGGAATTACAAATTATATATTACTTCGAAAAAAAAGTTTGTAAATATTTTTTTTAAAGTGAAGTCAAAATCATAGAAATTTTGATTACACTCTTTCACTTATCCAGACAAATAGACTACTTTGAAATGACTTACTTTGTTGGCAACAGTAAATCGATTAAGCTTTTGTGAATATGGGGAAAATTCCACTGCAAAATGACCTTCAATTACTTTTGCCAGTTCATCTACTGTACAAGTAAGATCAGATACATTTCTCCACCAATCACCTAAAAATTTAAACATAAAAATGCTACTACATACTAAATCCATTTTCAAATCGAATATTCACTCGTTTACGTGAAATGAAATTAAAGGTCAAAAGTATCAAAAACATGCTTTTATGATAACCAGGTAAGACCCAAGCATATTTTTCGCCATAAATGCCATTTTGATAAGCTTCACATAATATTCGTACCGCTAAAGACTCTTCAAAATCACCAATAAGTATTCTAGCATCACGTTTCTAAAAATTTCATGAAATTTAAAAAAAATATTTAAATATTAAAAACTGAATTAATTTTGAAAGAAAAAAATCATTTAGAAGCTATTTATTTTCGAATAACCCACTGCTCTGAACTTAATTAAAATCTAACGTAATTTGTTTAGTAGCTTTATTAACTTTTAAATTAAATTATTGTTTACATTGCTTGTAAATGTATATAATTCACTATTTTATTAATCTTATATAAGAAAATTATGAAGTTTCAAATAAATGGTTCAGTGTTAAAATTGTTCAAAAATTACTTTCAACTCATTTAGTTCGTAGCCGATATTTTTAATTTCATCGTGAGTAATCCCAGCAGTGTAAATCACTCGAATACCAAATCCATGCTCTAGCCGAGTTGTGAGCGATTCATGGGGCTAAAATTAGTTGAATTTTTTTTTCAAATCTCTTCATCAAGCAATAATGATAATAATACTCGTTCATTAATGGTAAGTTGCTTCTCTTAATTTTAACAAGCATCTCATATTGTTGATTGTTGTAATAATGTTCAGTTTTTTAAATTGAATCATCATTTTTAATGAATATTTTGACTTTTTGCAAGTATCTCTGGCATAACTAAATTACTCAAATTTTGATTCAAGCTTACCAAAGCAAAACGTGGATCATCACTTTGTTTTAGTGTCCCAACACGTGTCCAGTTAAATTTATATATAAGATGGCAGCGTGCTGAATTTGAATTTTGATATCCAGGTACCATGCGGAAAAATGTTGGATACATCTGTAATTTAGTACTGTTAATCAAAACTCCAACACTGACTTTTAAAACCTAAAATTTTTTTGCAAATTTAAATTTTGATATGCAATTACAAATGTTGAATCTGATTTCATTTACTTAAAGTACAGCCAGAGTTAGTTACCTTTAGTATCTTTAGAAGTCAACAATAGATCAGACTTAAGAATGTCAAGGCAATACTTGACAAGATGAAACAGAACAATCACAACTATCACTTCAAGTTTCTGAAAGCCCTAATATTTTTTATTTTTACTAATTTTTCAATAGTTTTGTATGACATAAAAGGAAAAACAAACCGCTTTAGCATCAGCACTAGCAAATTTAGCATGTGTTTCAGCATATGACAAATGTAAAATGAACCAGTACTTGGAAGCCATAGCCACAGGTTCGTTAACATTTGTGCAAGCATCTCCAAAAAGGGCAAAAGGTCGAGGTCGTGCATTCATTAATTCAAATAGTGCTTTCATTCCAAACGAAGTTTTGCACTACAATGACCCATCTTAAACAAGTTTGGATGCAAATTTTTTGCATTTCAATCATACAGTTATATCATTTATAAAAAATTTTTGTAATTGCAATTTTGTAAAAATTAATTTTTTCTCACATTTTTGTAAAAAACTATTTTGTGATAAGTATGATTGTATATGCGCCTTTATTCAAAAATAAGCTAATTTCTATCTCATTTACTTCATTTTGAATGATTTTTTCGCTTCACTTTTAAAACTGTAATAAGTTGAAATTTCAGATTTGAAGCTCATAAAATTGTGTGTCTTCTATTTGCTCAGAAATTAATTCATATCTGTGATTGACATTTTTGCATTCAAAAAAAAAAATTCTTGCATTAGAATTGAAGGCTTATCTTAAAAATAATTCTTTTTGCCAAAGCTATTTTCGCCACCTCTGTTGAGCCATTCATTTCATTAAATAATTGCAATCATTCGAAATAAATCTTTTTGATGTATGTGAAGCAGACAAATTCTTCAAAGTACTCAGAATTGCAAGTAAGTAATTTCTGAACACAAGTTTACTCTTCAATTCTAACATTACAATTTATTTGTTAGCATAGATTAAGACTAAAAATAAGCTAGCTAGTAGTACAATATTGGCATAATTAGACAGAATTTAGTTCAAAGAATATTATTATTTTTAAAAAGGCCTAAATATTATCAGAAAATCATATCGAATCAAAATTAATCAGTACTGATTACTTCTAGCACAAATTTACTTGGAATTTGGAGTAGTTTAAAAATTGCAAAAGAATTACTTTTTTTAGTAGAAATAAAAAAGCAGCTAAATGACACAAAAAATTTTTTATGAAATATCAAATCGAAAATATTTGTTTGAGCAAATTTAACAACAAAATGTTCAGCTTTTCATTTTCTAGCATTCTTCCACAATTTACTTTATTCGTAATGTATGATGACTGATTTTAACTATTTTTTCAAAAAAATTTTCATTATTTATATTAATTTTACAGTGCATTTTGAGCAATAATGATATTTGATCAGATAAACCTAGGAAGATACAAAAATATTAGTAGCATCAACTTTTTAAAAAAAGCAATGCTTAAGTATCAATGGTTTCTAAAAATAATACAGGTAAATTTTTTGTACATTGATAATCGTTAGGCTGAATAATAGTTTACCTCTGTATCTTTGAATTGCAAATTCAAGTAATAATTAGTGAGAATACACGATTCATTCTGTATATGTTGTAAGGCAATATCAACAGCTGATTCTAGCGCTTTTTTGTATTGAAATGGCAGAAAAACACCAATTGTCAGAGGTATTTTTTTAACACTTTGCTGCTTTCGACAGTTTCTACTAAATCCGAAGCTAATTTGCATAATTAATATAAAATATTGTAAGCAATACATTTGAAATAAACGTGGCAATCAGAATCTGCCAAAACAGAATTGTACCAAATTCTTAGTGAAACATTTACAGGGAATAATGATTGTGCATCAAATAAAATCAGATCAGTCGAAAGTAAAAATAAAATTTGAACAAATTTGCAAACTGAAAAGGGACCGGCTGTAAATTTTAAATCAAATTTAATTGTATTAAACTGTGAAATTAAAATAGTGTGAAATAAATTGAGCATTTCCTGCATTCTAATGTGAAAACAAATTATTCTGTACCATTACAAGACAAATTCTCAAAATTTTGGATGCAGTATTTAAAATACAACTAAATTTAAATAAAAGTGATCACAAGCATAAGATATCATTGATAATTAATCTCTGCTTCAAATAAATAGGTATAAAATTTTTCTTGAAATTAAAAAATTTACTTAAGAATAGTAAATTGAAATTCAGCACTGAATCAGATATTCAGGCCAAGTGATGAATTCTAGAAGCAAAATTGCTCCATTCTAGAAATAAATACCTAAAAAACTTTGAAATTTCTGTAGAAATTATATTTTAAATTTGATTATTTCAACAATGGCAAATATACATAAGCAAACAGATATGATCTTTTTCATTACTCTCACACTGATTTGGAAATAAATTTTTGTAGAAAAGTAGAGTCAAATTTTAAAAAGTAATAATGCAAGTATGTTTAATATTTAATAGAATTATGCGTGTGATAGATGTCGACAATGACTCGAAGATTCAGTGAACTGAGCTAAGTTCATTGCTTGCTTTTTAGTCCGAAATATCAGAAAACAAAAAGCAATTGCGAGTTTGGCAGACAGAGCTGAAAAATTGTCTGAATTTGATTGTTGACGTTAAAAAGAATGAATTAAATTTACACTTTTCTAGTGAAACTAATGAAAGATAGAAAGTTTTTTTGCCATTTAGAGGACTAAATTGAGCAAAATTCAGCGAAATTCTGTCATCTTCGATTTCTTTTGCAGTTTTTATTTGCATAACCTTTTTTACTTATTGAATCATTAATGCATGGGCAGTGATAATTAGGAAGTGCTAACAAGTAGTAACTATTCGGAGAAATGATTAATTTAATTTCACCCAGTTATTAATAATTCATTATGAATTTTTTGGCAAAATGCTAGAAAAGACTTTTAGTGCATAGATATTCAGTCATTTGAGCAAAGATATTAAACTAATTATGACTACAATTGAATACAGAAGTAAATAAATAATTAATAGCAAAATAAACTGATAAATAATTATTGCTTTAATCAAATTAATCAAAAGTGAAACTGATCGAGATTAGTATCAATTGGTAATTATACTAATCAGAAATAAAATTTACTGCAAGTCATGAAAGTAAATTATGCAAACATTTTGCGCACAACTTGCTGCACTAAATGCGATTTTTTGTTTATTTTTGCAAAATGTGTTGAATTTCATACTCAGATATCATAGCTTAAAAATTTTTGTGATCCAATTCGCGTTGTAATATAATGTAAGTAAGTAAGTACTCCTGCAAGGAGGCAGAAAATCAGAAAAAATACCAAAAATTGTTTTTAGAATTTTAATTTTTGGGAGTTTCAATAATCTCGATAATTCCGATGGGATCAATAAATAGAATGTTTGCTTACTTCATGAAATATTTTGCCTGATAATTTTTCAATATAAAATGCATATTATTCATATTATTATTGATTACCAACTTGTAAAAATTTTATTTGTCTACTCTTTCTGTTTCATAAAGATTTTTCACAGCTTTATACTCTTTTAAAAGCGCATTTATTAATATTAGTAAAAGATACTTAAGCAAAATATTTAAACAAATTAGAGCGAATAATTTAGATGAAATATGAAATTTTTGATGTAATAATTCTGACAAACACACAACACAATAAACAATTTTTAAAAGTTGTTGAATTCTAAGAATGAGCTTAGAATGAGCCAAAAAATCCATTTAAAATTGTTCCTTCTTAATTGTGTGCGAATAAATTATTTACTTTAAAAAAGGTTAATTCAAATAAATATTAGTAAGTGATAGTCAAAAATAATTTATGCTGTATCCAATGCAATGAGTATTAATAATATGTGCTCTAAAAATAATTATTACTTATTAAAAAACATTCCATTATTAGCTCTTGAATATTGCATTATTAGCTCTTGAATATATTAATTTTTTGAACAATAATTGAAAAAAAAAAACTTTTTAAAAGATAAAAGAAGCTTCACCATAAAATAAACAACGATTAGTCTAAAGCCAAAACAAATGCCACGCTAAACGCCACCAGCACAAAAATAAGAAATATTAGCAGAAAGCTACATTAGTATGTAATTGTTTAGCTGACTTAAAGTAATTAGCTACAAATGCAGTTTTTTGCTAATTAGGCACTAATTAATAAAAAAGCGAAAATATTACTTATTGATATAAATGTAATCACAAGTATGTTCCCGTGCAAAAGTGTGTAATCTTGTGTAACTTTCACTTTGTTAGTAACTTTAAACTTTCGGTAGAATACTTTCATAGTTTGACTGAGAATCAACACGTCACTTTCCTAACCACAATCATACTTCTATGTATGAAAAAAAAACTTTTTTTGCTTACTATGTTTTAACTCATCGAAAATGCTAGCTAAACTATTTGTGAACTTTTCTCAAAGTTTTTTTCGGTAAACAATTTTTGGTTTGATTCCAAGCTGAGAAATTAAAATTCTTGAAGGAAGCATTTGATTAATTAATTGAAAAAGCTGCAAAGAAATGTTTGTTATTGCTTTTATTATTTGAATTAATATTTCAATTGCATTACTTAAATACTTATAAAAGTCTCACGAAGATAATGACAGCACAAAGGAAAATAAATATTCCTCATCGCTATTAAAAATTAAATTAAAATTATGTGTATTGATTTATGCCAAAAATTATTATAGAGAATTGTTTAACTGACAAACTTTTAAACAATAAAAAGAACATTTTTTCTTTCTCACAAAAAAAGCAAGAATTCATTTTAAAGATCTCTCAGAAATCGAAATTTTTGTTTGTTTTCAGTAAAAAAGAAAGATCATCTGTTCATCAGCAAAAACATACTAGCAGAACTTTACGTATACAAGTGTTACGAAGCTTTTTTAATGCCACTTAAATTCCTTTGCAGAATATAAACTCATTAAATTGGCAAAAAATTTTTACAATCATTATTTATACGTAAAACATTAAAGTATACGTCTTGAATATTTCAAAAATTTGCTAAATTTTTAGCTTTTTTCAAAATTAATCCATTAATTATGAATGTAGCATTATAAGCAAAAATCAATATTTTTTGATAAAAATATATAAATTAGGCATCATAAACGTGAAAAGCTCAATTGTTTACTTAGAAATTATTATAAAAGCTAAACGAATACAATCAGAGCAATAAATCTGAAATAAATTGATTCTTGTGTTACAAAATTATAGTTAATATAACGTCATTATGTTTAAATTTTGCAATTTTAGAAGTAGAATTTTACTGTATTAAAAAATATTAGTGCTGTTTTCGTTCATCTGCTTACCGTAATTTTTATTCTTAACTGCAGTTTTGATCTTCTATGAGTTAACTAATCCTCTTGATATTAACATAAATTCTGCAAATTAATTAATCAAAAACACAGAAAAATGCTCAATGCTTTTTGCGACGTTTATTTAATGACAATTTTCAGCAATTAAAATGAATCAATTCCATAAATTAAGCTATTTGGTTCAGAAAAAGTCTTTCATGACGATTATTTTTAAAAATGCACTAATTGTAGTAACGATTTTGGAAAAACAAAAACTTGACGAAATTTTTTATGAAAGCATTCGAATGAATAATTTTTTAGCGCAATTAACGTATTGTGTGATTATCATTGCATAAAGCAGTCTTACTTAATACTCTGAAATACTTCTATTAATTAATTTGTGAGAAAGATTGCATTAAGTAATTTGCCTAAAGTATTTGATATACAGACTAATTTAAAGTAATTATCACATAACAAATAAATTATCACATATTTTTCGAAAAGCTTACTGTTTCTACGCATTAAATTACTATTGCTAGTATCTTCTCGTTTTGGCTAAATCAATCGTTATCTTAGCTCGCATCGAAAGCTAAAAAAGCAGAAAACAAACTTAGAAGGACACTGCAGAAGCATCTCATTCTTCGCCTTATCGACGATTTCAGAAGAAATATCAAAGCATTTCAAACATTTTCTAATGTAAGCATAAATTAACGCTTAGATTTTTCAGAATTCCATCCGTTTTAGCTCTTTTAAGCTTTAAATAAGGCAAGCAAAAAGTCAGCTAAATGCAAATCAAAAATTGCAAATTGTCAAAAATAGTTCAAGAAAAGTGAATCGAATATCACAGTTCCTTTATCATAGCTATAACTGCTTATTTTAGACAAATTCACAATTCATTTCAATGTAAGCTTTGGTAAAGAGTGATTGATCCCCTCAAAAACTTTGAAATTTTATAAATACAAAAACGAAAGAGCAAATTAAGGAACCCTGATAATGTTTTTTAGTCCCGAAAAATTCTCAAAAGCAAATTTTGCTAATTATAAATAAGTGTTTTAAGCAATCAAAACTTATAACAAGTTTAAAAATTAGTAAAAACAGCAAAGTAACAGTAAGGAAAAATTGCGAAAATAAATTATATGTGATTCTGATGAATTGTAGTTATAATGGTATTAATAGTTATATTAATAATTATAATATTATCACTCAATTAGTTTTGGTAATACACTATAAACTTACTGTATTTGAATAATAATTAATAAATGGATGCAGAAAGTTTTAACTTTTATCACTAAATGATTTGAAAGATTTTGCAGACTTTACTATAAAATATCACTAAATAACTTGAATCATTTTATTAGAAAAGATGAAAATACCGTTTTGTGGTAGAATAAGCATAAATTAAGTCCTTCAAAATGAAAAGATTAATATGGAATAAAATTTGGCTGTTTTCAGCGATGACTTGACTGACTGACATAAATGCAAGCAAAGTTGCATGAACAAGCATGCAATTGTGGTTGGAATTGCATTGTAATGACAGTAAACATAGAAGTGAAGCAAAACAACAAAAGCAACAGAAAGTATAGCAAATATTAACAAGTACTATTGCAGAAGCAAGCGATATGATCAAAATTGAAAAGCATTTAAGGATGTTTGGAATCTGAGTGACACTTTTTTGGTGCGGTGAAATCAGAGCGAAACTCCCCAAAGATTACTGCCTCTTTTGGTAAAACTAAACTGCTTAATAAAGTAAGTAACCAAAGCATTTGGAACACATGAATAAAACTGAACAACAAAAGTAAGTCTTTTCTCAGTTTGTCTTCTCTCACAATAATGCATACTTACTAATCTGTCTGTTCAAAACAATCATTAAAAAATGCTTCAGATTTATATTGCAAGTATTTGCATCAACAAAATATTCAACAATACAAAACTAACTGACTTTTAAACTACCAAAAACAGAAATGTTTTAATTTATCAAAACTAAAAATTCGCTCAAAATTTCTTCTTCAAAAGTATTTTTCAATTGAGTTACCAATTGTCACTGCAATAAAATTCATTGTATTTCCGTCAAGTAAATTTTTCCTTCTATGCACTCTTCAAGGAAATAATAATAAAATTGCTAGCTAAAAAACTCATATATTGAATTATTACAATGCAAAATTTGCAGCATTAAAGTTATTTATTGAAAAACAAAAGTTTGAGTTTAAAATTTTTTATAATTTGGTCAATATATTGAAAAGAACAATTGAACTTTACTATCATTCAAAGCTAAAGTTAGTATTTACGACTTTTGTCTTTCTTTATGATCTTTTAACTTTTTCAAATGTTTTTGGGGTTGACATTTATTATTGAAAAGTTTCATATACAATTTTTAAATCTTAACCTTTAAGGCCTAATTTATAATGTGAAAATGAAAATACGAGCAAACATTAAAGTGTAACTGCAATCTGAAGACACGGAAAATATAATTATAAATCATTCTGATCAGTACTTGAAAATCATATTGATTGGGTAAACTGATTAAAACATTTATTCAATAAAATTGATACACTTTAAACTAATTTATTAGCCCTTTTGGATGAAATTTTCAGAGTGGAAAAATTATTACTGATCATTTCTCAGCGTAGGATATTTTCAAATTTTTTAGAGACTGTAATTACTGATAAGCCTCAGTAAGACCATATCTATTGTATTTAAGTTTTATTCAATTGCAAGTGTTCTTAAACAATGTGGAAATATATTTATTAAAAGTTTACGTATTGACAACATCTGTAGGAAGAAAAATTTGAAATTATTGCTCTGGTCTAAAATATAGCTAATTTTAAATTATTAAGAAGAACATTAATATTTAATTTTGCGTCATTATTACTATAATAACTAAATCAGCAATACAAAACTCTTCAATTCTGATGAACAATTTGAAATTTGAGGTTAAAAAGGATTAACACATACAACAACATATTTTGAGATAAGGCAACAACAAGAGATATAAAAATGACATCAACTGAGAATTTTTAAATATTACTTTCATTATTTTGTACACAATTGCTTCAAAAATATGTGTATAATTCTGAAGTAAACATAACATTTCATATAGTTATATAGATAAAACAGAAAACTTTTGCAATATTGTTGATGGATGATCAAAGCACGAAATTAATCATAATACTAAGTTATGCTTATTGCTTCTTCTTAATGAAAGAATATTTCTGGATATTCTCAGAATATGGACAGGACAGTTGACACAGCAGATGTGTATGCTACAATTTCACTGCATATATATGTGTGTCACTTAACACAGTAACAACTGGTGATTATTTAAAAACGCTTTCTGCATTGAATTTGCATTTAGTTTTTAGTTAGTTAATCAAATCATAAATATATTTTTGATAAAATAAAAAATCCGAAATATTTTTATTTCGATTTTATTTTTTGCATTCCAAAAACATTTGATGGAAATAGCCAAATCAAAATTGTTGTTTTACGATTATACATTTTCTTTCATTTCCAGTGGGATTGGCGGACATCTGGAAAAATCACAACAAGTTTTGTCACAAATATATGGTGATTCGAAACTATATCCATACTGTGATCGATATCCCTAAAGAATGCAATGTTGAAAATAGATCAAATTTATGCATCAATCAAATTTAAAATAAAACTGAACAAAATCTCCATGAATTTTATAATACCATTCCAGCATGAATTTGAAATTTACTCAGTTTCAATTTATGATGATTTATTATTATTATTATTATTATAGCAAATTTAATACTCTTTTAATCAATTTATAATCTCATTTCAATGGCTTTAATTTTCTTACTTGTTGATTGGAACCAAATTTGTGTTGAAAAATAAAAATTTCTTATTTTTCTGATTGCTTCGCTTCAAACAGATCAAATTTTAGCTAAAAATCATTAAATACTTTTTTTGATGATCTGTGTTTGCTCTGCTCATAGACAGAAGAATCAGTTGCCACATCACTTGCTTCTTCATTTTCTACTCCTGTCTGAATGCAACAAAAACTAATTTTCTCATAATTTCATGCAAAGCAAAGTTTTTTGCCATTAAATTTTATATTCAATTACCAAATTTACTTACTGACTTCAGTGCATAATCACAGATTTCTACTTAGCTGCTTTTTTGTGTCAAATACGTTGATATTTAGCATCAATTATTCAAGCAAAAACTTACTGGCAAGTCTTTGAAGTCACTGATATCATAATTATTGATATCGAAGTCATCATTGTCGTTCTATAAAGAGCATGGCTTACTTTGCAAGAACTTAAATCTAGTTCTGCATTCTGATATCATAAAATTTATCCACTCTTTTACATTGAGAAGAATATAAAAATATAAAGCAACTTACGCCAAAATTCTCATTAAATTTGAATTTGGTCGAAAAAACAATTTTTTTTGCTTTTTTTAAAATATTTTTATATTTTTTATACATGAGAAAAACATAAAAATATAAAACAACTCTAACAATCGAAAAATTTAGATTATACTATGCAAACCAGTACATTAACAAAAAAAGTTAGCTTAATATTTTGGATTAATAATTTCTGATATTACAAAGTTAATATGAAAAGTTTATCGAAATGATTCGATTTAGATGTAAAAAACTCGCTTGTAATGTTGGTGTGCGTTTGATTCTTTGGTTTCCAATACAAATCACACATCCCTAAAAAATTGTTTACGTATTTGAAAAATTATTATTATTGCATTATAATTCATTGATTCACACCTTTTGAAAGATAAATTAGAATTAGTCTCATACCAATCTCTTTGCTCGTTTATGCTCGTTCTCAATTTCAATTTCTCGTTTTCTTCTGATGTGACACGGAATGCAACCCTGTGAATTAATCTTACGCTAAATATGTACGAAAGAAATATGTGCTTCAAAGCTTTAAATATTCACTTCAATTACAGAGTGAGGTTTTTAAACTGATGCTTTCTTCAATTTTTAAATTCTTTCGTTATTTTTTTCAGTCAAAATTCACTATCTTTAATAATCTCCAAAACAATCACTCAATGATCTACAATGTGAATTTAATAATTCAAATAACATACCAATCGTTTTGCTCGCCTGTGTTCCTTTTCCATTTCACTTTCTCGTTTTTTGCGGAAGCATGGAATACAGCCCTGTCAATTAGTTTGAATTAAAAACATGTGGTATTTACTTTTCAATGAAATTGAAATAATATATTCAAATTTTTTTGATGTGATCTACTTTTCTCAATTTTTTTACCACTCTCAAATTATTTAACGACGAGATAGATTTAAATGATCAAATAAAATACTAATCGTTTCGTGCGCTTATGTTCGTCTTCGATTTCAAGTTCTCGTTTCATTCGAAGGTGGCATGGAATGCAGCCCTAAGAATAAGTCTCGTGCTAGAAACTTGGAATATTCTGTGTATTCTTATGATTTTCTGATTCTTTATTACATATTACTTCTCAAGTTCATGCAACTGCAACGTATTTCATGTACGTATTAATATAGCAGTGCAGAAGCGTCCTGCGTGAATATTTAGAAAAAATCATTAAATTATAAATTAGAAAAAGAAACGATATTTTTGCATTACTTATTATTACCAGCCTTTTGACGCGTCGTTTGTACTGACTTTCACTTCTACAAGCATCACATTTTACTGGTTCTTGATGTTGCATCATTGATTGCAACTGCTGTAATCTTACTTAGGTTTTGACATATTTACGAAAAACTTTAGTTCAAGCATTGAGTTAGCATGAAATTATTAAACTAATAACTAACTGTAATTAACAATTTGTATAAAAATTAAGCTTAAAATTTTGATGATGATTTAAATTTGTAATTGCTTTTCAGAAATAAACTTTTTTGTTCTAGGAAATATGATTAAAATGATTATGGATGTCTGAACATCACAGAAATTTTCAACTTCACAAAACTGAAAATGATAAGGAACACTGCAGCATACTGAGAAGTGATAAGACGTGGAATGGCGATTCAAATCACTGCAAATATGACACTTTTTTTTCTGAAAGCAAATCGCATTACTTATTGTGATGTATGTAAATAAGCAGCAACCATTTGATATTAGATTGCGCATACTTCCCATATGATAGATTACGCATAATGGAAAAACAAAGCTTAGAACTGTAATCAAATTTTCAATTTTTGAAAATAATAATAGAAGCTGCACATTTCTTAAGAATTTTATCCCATAATAACTGATTAATAAAATAATGAATGCCAAATTCAATCATTTTTTATTAAATGATAGTTTCATTAAAACTTTTCTTTTCTTTTTCAATGAGTAAAAGAACTGCGAATGCAAAAACGACGAAGATTTTTAACGAACCACAAGTATTTTCGGTTGTCGATTTATTTTAGCAAGAACTTTTCTTCTATCAGTCAAACACGTGAGACATGCTCTAGCACGTATATCCAGCGTATCTCGTCGCATACGCAACCTGTTCCGCGAATTTTTGCGCTTCTTAAATCCACTACGGAATAACTTACGCTTGGTTACAATACTATAAGTCTTGTAAGGTATGCCAACACTGTATGGTTCATGACTGAATGGTAAATTTGGCGAAGTAGGATTTAGACTGTCATAAGATTCAATAGCACCAAAAGTTGATCTTGGCTGCACCATACCCATGCTATGTCCCACAAATGGCGCAGTGTTGTATGATGAACCGCCATTCTCAATAGCTGTCCTTTCTTGACCCTGTAATTGAATCTTAGTATAACAAAATTTTGAATGATTCGTTAAAATCGAAATAAAAATTTGGATAAACTGTGCTTGCGAAGCATTGCTGTATACTTTGAAAAACTAACAACGTGCTGTTGAATAGGCACGATATTGTTACAGCAAGGAAATACAGGTTGGCAACAAATTGGTTGAATTGGTGCACAACATGGCAGTGCTGGAGGTGGTGAACAACACTGTGGGCGAGGAGGTGGTGGACAGCATGGTGGAGGTGACGGACAACACGGTGGAGTAGCTGAAAGGGGCCTTTCAATTAATCCAAAATATTTCATTTCATCGATTTAAATAAAATAAAATTTAAGTTATCTTATCACAAATCGGAAGCGTTCAGCATTTAGTAAATAGAAGTTAAACTACAAATATCGAAACCTTCAATGACCAAATTTATATAAATATATATGCACATAATCTTGCAACACAAAGAAAAACCAACGTATTGGTTGTACTGGTTGTGCACCACAACATGGTTGTTGCTGTTGTTCTGAGTTGCAAGATGATGATGCACAAGAATCTTCAGACTTTTGTGTGGTTCCACAACATGGGCAGCATGGCATGCGAGTGACTGCAGGCAATAAACTATAAAATATTGTAGCACTGATGTGCGGATTACAGTAGTTATCATTTAGTAATGAAAAATAGGTACTGAAAAACTGACTTGCGCATTTATTTACAAGATATGTACAACAGAGGTAGCAGAGATATCATCTTAAACTTCTTCTGTACAATAGTGAGGATCAGAAAGAGGGGAATTTTCTTGAAATGTTTTTAAATTCACTAGTCAGAATGAAAACTTTATGACTATTTTTTTTATCTGCCAACTACTTTGAATTTTTAACAATTTTTTAATACCAATTTTTTGAGCAATGTCCTTTTTCAGAAGGTTAAAAAATTACGTAGTGGACATTCGAGTGTGGTTAATGATTGCTTGCGTAACAGCATCATTTCGTTCTGGCTTTGGTGTTGTAGTTGGTAATGTACTTGTCGTTAATTGAGTCATTTGATTTTCAGTTGTAGTTTTATGTGTTGATGAAGTTTGTGGTTTTGAAGCCGTTACGTGCACAGGCGTTGCATAGTAATCTGCTGATGAGAATGGGCTGAATGCGTCATGCTTAGATTGAAAGTATGGTTGTTGTGCAGTAACTACGGTAGGACTTAATTCAGAAGCCATTACTGGAAATGGTACATCAACGATGATGGGTTCACCTGATCTAGATATCATCATGTTGTTAGTGACAGGAATAGGTGAAAACGACGGTATTCTGGGATTCTGCTTAGAGTATATAAATGCATTGGATGAAATGGTAGGAGCCAATGGAAATTCTTCTAACCGATGAGGTATCGTAATCACTTTTGGAGCTGCAAATCCTGGTTGCAAGTTCTGCGGAGGTGCTATAAGAGCATGAGATGAAGTAGATGTTCGTGCTGGGAATGGAGCTATTTTTGCGCTCACTGAAGTACCATAATAATCCCCTACGCGATGTTGCATAAAAATATGTTGGGAACTGGTCGGTTTAAATAACGGTTTTTGTTGACTTTTTAAAGTATTATATGGAGGTTTCTGCTGTTGTAATACATTTCTACTAATACCAGGCTTGAATGCATGAATGGTGTCAGTTGTTTCATCAGGCTTGAATGGTGTCAGTTGTTTCTGTGGATTTTTCAGGGTACTTTGGTGAAATTTTTGTTGCTCTACCAGATTGGTACTTGATATAGTAGGAAATTTAGAAGTTGATGGTTCTTCATGATAATCACTCGATGTACCAACATTGAATTTTTCTTGCTTCGCTGTGTCAGTAGCTGCTGCAGTAGTAAACTGGGATTGTGGTCGCTCTTTCTCAGGATTATTTGGAGTACTGTAATAAAATTTTTCCTGGTGACCCATAGTGGTATTTGGTTTAGTAATATTATCAGATGGCAATAGCAATTCATGTTTTCTTGAGAGAGCAAAAGGATCTTGTTGTTGAAGTACTTTATTAGTGTCTGTCATGATAGTACGGTCAGGAAATGATAACTTTTTTTTATTCATAGATGACGAGGCATTTTGAGTATTTTGTTGATATCCAAGATTGGTGGTGAAAATTGATTCATCAGCAGTTTCAGATGGCCGTAACTTTTTCTGGCTAGTTGAAACACCATAAAGATCCTTTTGACGCATATTACTAGTATTCGATACCGCAGCAAATTGAAATGACGTCTGTTTTTTTTGATCACTATTAGTAAATATTTTATTATCATTTAATTTATGCATCATTTCCGAAGACATCATTGGCGTTATTTGAAGAGTAGAACCATTTACATTATCTGGCATCAAAACTAATCCATTTTCATGCTGCAATCTACCTTACTTAATTAGGGAAATTTTTTTTTTATTCATAGATGACGAGGCATTTTGAGTATTTTGTTGATATCCAAGCACTAGTCGTTAATGTCATAGAAATAAGCAGAGGTTACAAGTAAGGACAAAAATATTCAGACCTGCAAAGATTCCTTGATCATCAACGATTGTTGCAGTGCTGGTCGATAAGTTCTCAGTAATTCATGGCTATTGTATAACGGTGGATCTAAAAGAATTTTTAGGTAATGAATTTTAATGTCAAATTTGATAATTACTAAAAAATGCTCTCAAGAATCTTCTTCATCGCATAAGTTTAATATTTAAAAAAATATAAATCTCCAAATATTTTTAAAAGCTATACCAAGAAGTTTGGGATTTCGCACTTACCTGTGGTAAAAGTATCACTTGCTTGATTTGTAGCAGAATCTTTAATGCTAAATTGATTTGGAGTAAGTAATTCATTATTTTTAGGTACACGTCGCTGAATACTTTCCAAATTATCCATAAACGAATATGAGTGTTCCTGTTCCTTTTGTTGATGCCTAATAATGCCAATTAAATTACTGCAACTGATCTCATTATAAAGCACCAGAAAATTATCTCCAAAAATTCCAATTCAAAAATTTGCCACTTTTTTGTACAAAATTATCTAACCAATAATCCCAAGGTCTTTCTTCATGTTCACTTTTCTCTGACATATCAGATAAAAATTCGTTCCATTGATCTTTCGATACATTTTTACTTGCGATTAATTTGAGAAATATTAAAGTCAAGCACCAACTATGAACAATTTCAGCTGGCAGCATCATTTCATCCTAAATATACCATTCAAAAAATTTATCAAAAAAAAAAAGAGAAAAAAGTCGCTAACATTTACTAACGACTTACTTCATCCTTTTAAGTCAACTACAATATGATTTGATTCGTAAGCAAATACTTTTTAAGATTGCTATTACCATTTATTGGACCGAAAATTCGCATCGCTTCATTAAGTTATAATTTTACAAACTCTATTCATTTTCCATGAAAAGACTGAGTAATGTCCACTTTACTTTTTGCTAATTTTCCATTACAAACAGACCTCATTAACTAATACTGCATTAAATCTAGCAATTTTAGCAAGGATTATGATACTACCATAAGTGCTAATACTCAATGAATTTCATCTGATTAGAAACACTTTTTGAAATTAATTTCAGCGTACTGCACAGAAAACACAATGAAAGTGAATCATTTTCAGTGAGAAATGAATGAATAGAATCTTAAGTGCGGTCGCCCATGTTTTCATCAAGAATAGTGGAGTCATACAACTTGGTGACCCCTACCTTTTCTTCTGATTTTCTTGTATTCGAGAACTATGATATATATATATATATCCATGTATAAAATAGGTTTGTTTTGTTTAATCTTCTCATATTTCTAAACAATATCAATTATTAACGCGATGACAATTGTCACCCGGTAACAAAATCACTAACAAGGGTAATAATGATGTTGACCAACTAAAAGTGGTTTACGAATGCATGAAAAAACTAGTAATACTATTAATAATAATATTTATATTAATATTAACAGCAATGATATTTGTGAAGCAATTTGAAAACTGTGTGACGAAGCATTGATTATTTGTGGATGATCTCAAGCTCCTTGCTACCGACGAGAATATCATGAAAGCTATGGCAGAAAAAGTCCAGAGGTTTTTTGAAATAGTAGGGTTAGAGGTGAATCAAGAAAAGTCAGTCAGTAACATCGAGGTATGCGTTGATAAAGCGCTACTGGAAGGAACTCAAGGGTTTAAATACCCTGGAATAGTGGAAGACAGAACTAGTGCACCCACCCGTGAAAGCTATGGTAAAGTCCGAGCAGAGATTTTAGTGAGAACTGAGCGGTTAGAGCCTAAACTGCACTAAATGCAAGAACTTTATCAAAGCAGTGAATGAGCACGCCATAAGTTTAATGAACTAAACTATTATATTTACACTGAGAGTAGGAACGTGAACTTCATAGTGCTGAACGAAGGAGTGATCTTATGCTTCTCCAATTATGTAATGTTCCTGTAGATACCGCACCCATTTGTACCAGAAGGACAGCAATTCTGAAGCAGGAGAAAGCTCATAACACGTACTGAACAATTACTGTACCCTATCTAAAGATTATGTAGAACCTCTTAGTTGAAACGTAGTAGCAACCCACGTATTAGCAGCACTCTTGTTTGTATACAGAAAAGAAAACTCATCATGCAGAGCTACACAACATACGAATAATGAACTAGCTTCCATGGCACATTCATCAATGTGTTAAGATCTGGAAGTTTAAGAAATCATATAAACTTCTGATCACAGTTCCGGATGACAAATGATATTTTAAGAATTGGTAACTCCGAGTATAGAACTGACAGTTTGACTAGTTACCAATTTTGAATTTTGATTTACATAGCAAAATAAATACCGATTTTTAGATTGGATAAGTACTGTTCTCTTCACAGAAATAACTCATTAAAGAAGAGTTATTTATGGGCAACTTATGAAAAATGTGCTTATTTAATTAACTGAATTTAAGTTTCAATGTCAATCACTAACACTGGTACTGTCATCAGCACATAGAACAGTAATTTTGCCATTACTGCTTACCCCTGATGCTGAGACAATATTTTTCACACCGTACTTTTCACGAAATTGATCTTGTAAAATGAATAAACCCAGCAGATCTAGAACCTTTCGAATTACACGTACGTCTTGTTATATTCAGGTGTCTAACTTTTTCCATCATCAAAATTTTTGACTATGTTTTCTGTACTGCCAACGAAATTTGGCGGGTTATAATGATCTGTTAGTGATTTGCTTCCAAAACTGTCTGCTTTTTTCATGTCTAGTATTCTTTTTAATTGCCCGCCAAACTGGAAGTTGCATAGCGTTTAACAACCTTTGACCTTTTTATAGTATTATATGATTCTGTTTTATTTACGTGTATTATGTTCGTACCTTTTGGTAATAATAAGTAAATCAGCTTATCAAAACTAATTCCACATAACTCTGTATCATTCTTAAGACTAAATTTTTGTACTGCAATAAATTGAGAATAATATTTTCAAAATAAATCAAAATATTAGTTGTCAGCAGTTGAGGTATTTCTTTCTTGAAGATTAATGCTGTGATGTATAACAGATGCAATTATTTCCATTTGAAGCATGAATTTGCATCATAATTTGATTAGCATGCATACAATGACACTTTCATAATTTGATTTTCGTAATCAATATTCAAATATTCTCCATTTCTTGTCTATATATTTTACTACAGTTGCATTTTCATTGAGCTTAAATTACTGTATTACAGAGCGTGGCAATTGTTGAAATGAAGTGATAATAGTTTGATTCTCGTCTCTGAATATTAATGGCAATATGGATAATCAGAACGAAAGAAATTCTGACTTAAGAAACCTTGTCCAAGTTGGTCTTGTCTTCTTCTTTCTTTCTGCTTTTGCACATTTATTCAGTTTTTAAGAAATGTTAAACCCTTAAAAAACTATTTAATTCGGTTTCTTAAAAAAAAGTTACATTGTGTAATATATCGAAATGCCCTGAAATGATAGTAGGAGTGATTGAAACTTAATTAATCGTAAAGGGAATGGTGGTGATAAATACATAAAAAATTTGCAAAGTATAATTGAAATGAGTATTGACAGTTATATTACTAATTTTTTTTGCAATTATCAATGTGATTTTCTTGAAATGACAAAAATATGGGTGAAATTATTAATATTTTTCCGGATTTGAGAACTGTGCCAAGCTAATTATGAAAAGTTTGATGATTCTGGCATAGACTTTATATTTCTTATATTACAGCTTAGCATTGAAAGTTCAGTCATTTCGGCCAGCTGCCAATGAACTAGACATGTTTTGAGTGTAAAATTCTGTGCAGGTTCAAACAGATTTTTGTTGGTGTGCAAGCAAGAGTTTGAAATATATGTTGGTAACTACATCAAATCTATCAATTTCAGATTCTAAACGAAAAGAAGAATTTTAACAAAGATCAGCGCATCGGTATTTGTAAACAATTGAAGGAAACAATCGTGCTAGCTGGTGATGTTTCTGTACGTTTCATTACTACAATGTCGTTTAGTTAAATTTTTATGTAATGTTGGATTGTAAAAAAATGGAAATTAAGAAAGAAGAAAGTAGGCCACTTTGATTTGATGTTCTCATTGTTTAAGTAAATATCTTTTGTGGTATTGAACAAAATTTTGTCACTACCTTAGTACCATTCTTTAGAATATCGGATGTGACTGGAAAAAATTAATCGAAGATTTGTTATGTTGCATAAAGAATATTCAACATGAAGTGAAGAGCTCTGTTTCGGAGTGCTTAGGAGCACTGGGGTCTATCATGTCTTCGCAGTATAGTGAGTAAGTCAACTTGTTTACTCTTGTCCTTAAATCACTATTTATACTCATAACGAAAGAAAAGATATAAGAATCATAAGTTTGATTCATGACTTAAATTTACTATATATTTCAAATTCTATTTTTGTTATGTGATTTGCGTCACTTCTTTGTACAGATTTTTTGTAGAAGTCTTAACTTTTTGATTCGCATTCATTTTTCTTGTCCTTTAAATTTTACATTTGCGACTAACGTCTTTTTTTTGCCTAATTTAAAATCTGTAAATAGTAAATCCGTCACATATATACTCTGTCCATTCAAAAACATTTTAAATTTCAGATTTTTAAGGATAACATTGGCTGAAGCAAAGCTAATTCCTGATAAATTTGAAGATGATAAAGCTTTGATTTTAAAATCAATTTTTTTATCCTTGACATTGATAGGAAGTTATTCCTGGCAGTCTCATATTAAAGTGCAAGATATAGAAGTACGTAAATGTAAATAAGTTTTTTTGTTATTTGCTTCTCAGTAAGTTTTTAGATTTGCCATCTTTTTCGGTTAATATAAAATTTCCATGCATAAGCATGATAAAATTTTTAGGCATACCAAATAATTTTTTAAGCTTCATTTACTGGAATATTTGTTAGATTAATTTCAGACACTTATGACATCAATCAAAAATTGGCTTGAAATAAACGAGTCTCCCGTCGTTTTGATATCTATTTTGGATATTTGTCTAGCTGTTTCTAAATATTTTCCTGCAGTTTTTAAACTAAGTTTTGATGTTAGACATTTTTTTGTACTAGTTCAGTTTTTTTTCTCTTTTTTACAGTTGACTTTGGTTGGTTATACTGGTAAATTTACTGTGTAGAGCATGAACACTTTTTTCCAACAAATTTTATGGTCCATTTTGTGCTGGAATATTTACTGGTTTTTAAATTTTACTATATTTTCTGTTATTAATTTGAAATTGATTGTCAATGAAAAAAAACAAAATTAGAATAGCATAGTGTAAGGAATAGCTCTAAAAGCGTCATCCCTGACTTACAGTTTTAGTGATCTGTTAAAAAGATTTATTTCATCTAAAATTTTTTATGTAATCCAGTTTTTCAACAAAAGGAACTTTTCTTTATTTTTATGATTTTTTGAAAAAAGGGAAAAAAACATTTAATTTTGTTTTGTCAGAATAAAAGAAAAGGTATATGTTGTAGTATCGTGTAATTGGTCTCATGCTTTTAGGATATAGTTGATTTCACAGTTGGCTGGTATACTGAACCTGAACAGCCTAATTCAGTACCTGATAAATGCCACGAAGTGCTTATTGAATTGCGTCCTTACTGGAACAGTGCAATACCTGCAGCCGTGACGCTTATGAAGCAATTTATTGACGATGCAAGTGCATATATTGAGGTATTTCTCTGAAGTCAAGTTTTAAGTAAATTTGAAAAAAAAATTGTCAACAGTTATAACTGTTTCCTTACTTAACAAGCAGAACTCCAATCAAACTGATCAATCTTCTCTTTTTAGGACATTAAGATAAGCACATCGAATCCGGAAAACACCATGGCCAAGATCGCTTCTATTTTGCAGGCTCTAACAACGATGTTCAAGGTATTGAGTGCTCTGGAGATAAATCCTCTTGTCACTGATTTTGTTGAAAAGGTTTTTATTTAATACTTTTAGCATTTGCTAGAGTTATTTTCGTGTTCTTAAATGACTTCATTAAAATTTATGAAAAATTTTACCAATATACATATGTATATATATTCTGCGGAAGAAATCCCGACTGTTGCCTCGCCTCAGATTTGTTGTACTCTTCGTTTTCGCTTCCTCCTCGTTGAATCCATATCGACTGTCGAAGGAGATGCTTTCGAACGTCTTCTTGAGATCTATCCATTGAACGTATGCCTCGACGTGGTCAGATATATTAATCTCCTTCGCACAGCGTTTGTGGAAGTTCGTTACAATTCCCTCCCAAGTCATCACATACGGAATTATTTTGGCCCTGCATTTCATCTCTGACTCAAGTTTATAGCAAAAGGTCATATTTTCTCTTTTTCTCGGTGTCGACTGCTGTTAACCTGTCCTGACTAGTGATGCTAACCTCAATCAGGATTACTTAACGTCGCTTCTTATCATGTATCATGATATCCGGTGATCCGCTATTATTTTGATTGCAGTTCTCATTCGTGTATCGACTCTGATATCAACATTCTCATTCGTGACGACCTCCTGAACAGAATGGCTTTCCAAGCGCGGGAATGCTTTCAGATCATACTTGCAGAGTCCCAAGTGGATGCATCATAGGGCCTTATTGTTTTTTCTGGTATAGTCGTGATGTAGCATTTTTTGTACTGCGTTACTAGATGGTTCACCGTCTTCACACCCTGGTGCTCATGCTCTCTGCAAACCGACAGGTTCAGTAGTATTCGTTCCTTCCATATATATATGGATTGGTTGAGCCACCAGCTATTCGATCGCATGACAAAGCAAGAACGTAAAAAATGGAGGATAATTGAAAAAAAAGCCGAGCCTGGAGTCATAAATGAAATTAAATGGAAAACAAGTGAGGTTGTTAAAGAAAGCTCTGGGAAGGTCATGGGAAAGCACTCGACCAGCTTTATTCATAAATCTTGTTTTTTAAAAATGCTTCTGAAATCTTTTTCACATTTTTACATTCCACACTTTCCAGATTTTTAAACTCATCAGTCAACAAGTTTCTTATCTTGACAATGTTAATGTTGTCAAGATTGGTACTGCTTTTGAATATGTAGCTGAAATTCTCCGAGTGGCTTTGAAAATAATTCCAAGATCTGACTTGTCGATCGAATCATTTAAAACGTTGAGAACAATGCTGACTCATTCATCTGTGAATGAGAAGTCTATGTTGAAAATTCTTAATCATACTGCAAAGGTAAAATTAAGGTCATTGTTTTCGTAAAATGTGTTGTTTGCCACACTGAGTTTTAATGTAAAAAAGTTTATTCGACAATATTTTTTTTGTTCTTTGATATAATTTCCTATTATAATTAACTGACATAAACAACTGTAAGAACTGTCTCTAATCGATGCATATTGGTTTTTTCAAGTGATGTGTCATTTCAGTTATTGCACTTTTTATGTTTCAAACAAGTTATAGATCATGGAAAATGTGACTCCTGAAGTAATTGTGGAAATTATGGATTATATTGTTGGTGATGGTGATTTCTTAAATCTTATAGTTGCGAGATCGCAAGAAGTCATTCAAGCTTATAGTAATGTATTAGGCAAACTGTTGACTCCCAAAAAATTGTCAACATTGCAAGTAGTTTACAGTCGAATTCGCGAGCATGTGCTGAGTTAGCTTTTCATTTTATAATTTGCAGGTTAAAAATTAAATGTTATCTGCACTGCAGTTTTTTGCTAAGGTCTGAATGTTGATTGCAGTTTTTGCAATCATTGCATTCTAATGCCTGAACTTGATTCTGTACTTTTTTGTTTTGTTAGATTTAGAGTATTTTTACATAATGTATGCAGAAATATTCACTAATCCTGCAGTGTAAAATATGCTTAGAATCAATTTCTGCTGTAAAATATCATGATTACAACAATTACCTGAAATATTTTCGCATACTTTATGCAGAAATGTTCACTAATTTTATTAACTAAAAAAGAAAAAGAAATTCAAATTAGCCTTTACAAAAGCTGATTATACTATTTCTCAAATAAATCGTAGAATTTGTGGAATTTTAGAGTTTAGAGTTTGCTCAAGTGTCTGTTGCTCACGCATCCAGCAGTTAATATTCAGTATTCACTTTTATGGACAGATGTGTCCTGGCGTTGTCGAATTTGCATAACTAATATTTTTCAGATTTGCTAAATATCTTGAAGAAAATTGATACAGAAGAATGTTTTACGAAGACTACAGTAATCGAGAACAAATTGATCGTATATTTCAATGCTCTCTACAGTCTTGGAATCATCAAGAACTCACTTATTGCAGTAAGCATAGTTTTTTTTTCAAAGTTAAGTAATAAACCTACTTTTAAGATCATCTTAAAAGTTACTTCTTACTACTTTGAAAAAAAATTTATTTTTCCCATTTATTAACAGTTGAACCCGTTCTCTTTAACTATTATCAAAATAGATACTACTTCATATGTGGGGAACCTTATTCTTTTTCCAATTAACATTTCATTTAAACATTGAAATTGTCATCATTGAAGTAGTGCCACTTTCAATTTGTAACTGTAAAGACTTGTATAAGTAAATATTTCTAATTAAATTACTTAATGTTTGTTTTCAGATGATGGGTCTTTCGCCTAGTCTGTTCACTTTCCTGATAACGGAAACACCAATCACTGAGAAGTGGTTTATTGTAAATCATCCTGGCTGTCACTACGCCTTACTGTATATTGTAAAAGCACATAGTGAAAAGTGAATTTTTAAAAATTTCAGAGTTCATATTAGTAAGTGTCACAAACATAGTGGTTTTAAAATCATTAATCCTTCATATAAATAAATATGCACTTTCATATTTAATTTTTTCTCGTCATATATCATATATCACCTTCATACGTTTGTCTTATTTAAATCCTGAAAAATAGACGCATGACATATAAAATTTGATGACATATAAAACCTGGGTCAACCTACAAACGATTCTGCTGTTCCAAATCAACTGAGAAAATAATATATGGTGAAATTTTCAGGCATGAAAATTTTGTTGCAAATAGCTCTTTGCTCATCAATCAGAAAAGTTTGGCACTTGTTTCGGAGCCGGCGACAGCAAAACATACATCCGCAATACTTGACGTAGTAACAAAATTGCTGAACCTTGATGACTTTTTATGGGCTGAAACAAGGTGTTTTCAGAATTTTAACGTTAGATTAATGTTATAATCAATCATATGCTCTTGGTAATTAAAAAGATAATTTACCAAGCTTAGATAGACTACAACGTTTATTGCTTTTGTTCAGCTCTAGTTTTTCAAATTCTTGAAGTTTTCTAGTTTTTGAAGATACTAAAACTTGTGTTCTATAGGGTTCTCCTCATTGACTGGATTCATAGCATATTCTCGCTATCATCAGATGTCGTCCAACATATAATTTGTAAGAAGGAAGCAATTGAAATGAGGATGGCGTTGTTAGATTCTTTTGTGAGGCATTCCTTACCAAAAAAAATTGTTTTAGAGAATAAAAGTGGGTATTTTTTGAAATTTGTATATTACTTTGATTATTGATAAAGTAGAAATTTGTATACAGTAAAATATAACTCATGAATTTTGAAAAGAAATACTGCTGAAAATTTGTGACCAAATAAAAATTATATATTTATGATGAAACAATACTTCTTTTCAAACAAGTGAACTTTAATAACTATTTTTGTCTTCTGTTAAAATGAAAATTTCAGCTGCGGCAGGTCATCGAGTTCGACATTTTACCTTGCTTCGTAGACTAGGTGTTTTTAATTTGATCAGAAATGAAATTCCTGAAACAAGAGCAAAGTTTGTTAGACGTATTTTCGAGCAGTGTCATTTGGGTAGCAGTGATAAAATAATTGGTATTTGGCAAACTACTCCACCTGCATTGTTTATCAAGTAATAGAAATTTTAGGCTGCCTTTGCATTATTTTCACTTTTGAATTCGGTTTTTGCATAAGCAATCATTCATTATGATAGAGTGATCATGGTAGTTTAATTGCTACGGGCGTATTAAAATTTAACAAAAAATTCGAAAATTGTGATTGTTCATGGCCTGTTGCGTTGTAAAACTGATTACATCTTTGAATTTTCTAGAAAGTCAGCGCTGTAGTCATTTAGTGTTTAATCATAGAAAATATCTGTGAAATTAATTATCAAATATAGTTAGGGATAAGTGTGCGCTTGTTTCTCACCATTTAGGTGCTGTATATTTTTTCGTCGCTTTTGAATTTGACTAGTTTTGGATGAATTTAAAAATTAAGCCTTATCTAGCGTATCTACTATTATTTAATCATGTGCCTATTATCTATTTGGTATTCATAAATTTTGATATATAATTAAGGGAGCAAGAACTCTTTAGTTTTATGCTTTTATTGAAGAAAGAAAAAACAAAATATCTTTTCAAAGTTTTATGAAAAAGATAATTTCAGCAATGGATTGACAGAATGTGCGCAGGATCTGATGGAGTTTGGACAGCAGAGCATTCCTGAAAGTTCGTTCACGTCCGGACATTTTTTAGTTATTGCTGATTTCTTGCTCAATTCAAGTATTCCGACATTTTGCTCAAACAAGTTTGTCTTCTAGAAATGTTTGAAAATTGCATTGATCTATAAATTACTTTATTCATTATTCTGTTATCATTTATGAGATGCATGTATATTCTAGTGTCGATGATGGTTACTGGTTAACTGATACAGCGTCTATAGTGTACACTAGTGCAATGGGTGATCCCAATGCAAATACAGATTGTATATCTAAATGGCGATGGATCATTAATCAACTTGCGCAGTTCTGCATTGAAAATCGCTTGAGAACTCCACTTGGAAAACCCATGGATACTTTTTTAGCTTTTGAAAGTAAGTTTGAATATGAAATAACTCGACTTTATTTGATGTTTGTTGAATGTCAAGTTTATCCACTTCTATTTCGATTTCTATATTTGAGGATTTGTAAAGCAGGGGATAATTTCGTGTATAATCTTTTCCCATTTTGCTTTCTTCAAAATGGTTTGTTGCTTTTAATTTTCTGGAGCGTATTTTTTGGCTTTTTTTTGAAGCACAGAAATTATTTTTTCATTAAATGTATTACAAGAATCATTAAAAAACTGTGTATAACTGGAACTTCATTAACAACTTATATTTTATTAATATTTGCAAACAAACTGTAAAATATTATGTTTACTTTTTTAAATTTAGATCAAATTTTATTGGCATATATTCAAAAAAAAATTTGAAGCAAGCAGTTTGATGCTGTTTCACTACAGTTTCAATGGGGCATAGAGATTATACATACGCATGTTGGCACTTGAAGTTTCCGTTCTTGCAGTCTTTGTTTCTTTTCTTATTTCCAAAGTTAACTAATTTTTCAGATGAGATACGTCGATTAGCAAGTGGTGCTCTCTCTCGGAGAAATGTGATTACAGCCAGAAGTACTAAAAAAGAAGTTTCATCTAAAATCGTTGCGTTCGGGAACGAGAAAAAAGGCGCTGATGATGAGGATGATATAGATGGTGAAGTTGTTCGAGAAACACGTCATTTAACGAATTTCGAGCAATGGTGGCGCGTACGTGCTTTGTTGGATACGATCGAGATGTTGGACAAACTAATTATTTATGCCTGTTATGGAAGTGTATTCCAATTATGTTCTATTTCACAGGTCTTTTGATCAGTTTAAGCTCTGTATTGATTTTCATATTGATTTTCGGTCACTGGTTACAAGTTTTAATCAAATTTGTTCCAGATTTCACAGCAGTTTATTGTTACAAATAAGGATAGCTGCTTACATTGGCTTTCACGCTCATATTTACCGATGATGGCTGTTGCATATACGAATAGCTATTTTGCTCATGTTATACGTTTAGGTGGCTGTGCATTGAAAGATATTGAAAAGCAGATTTCGGAAAAAAAAGAAACTATTCATGGAAAAAGTTTGTTGAACTTTTTTTTTAAAAAGTATTCAGTTCTATTTTTTTTTGTAGCTTATTAATCACAATATTTGTTTCACATTGTATCAGACATATATTTTTTGTCAAAAGGAATTTATTTTGTCAGTTGCGTTGAAATTGCTCATTTAAAGTCAGTACTTACTTGATTCACAGTTTCAGGTGAAATAGATTCTGTTGGAAATACATGTGTTACTTGGATGGTTAAAGCCTTTATTGAGTTGAGTCGACCGCAAGCAATAATGGGCCTGTATGCCTGGATAAAAAAAACTTATGGCAAGCAATGCTCGTGGATAAAGTGCGCGGCTAAAATAGCATCCGGACAGTAAGTTCTAGACATGGTCTCTACTGATTGGTTCTGAATTTAAATAATTTTTACCTCATAATTTCGACACATGTTCTAAAAATATGAAATGAGCATTTCTGCTTAATAATTATTCATAAATTCAATTCAAGGATTGAGTCAGCTTTGGATGGTTTAAAAAAGTGTCTACGTGATAAAACTTTATCAGAGAGTGAGAAAAGAACTGTGCGGCAGCTTGTAAGTCGATTTCTCAATTATAAATTCTTATTTTGATTACTATACCTGACTCTGAAAACACAAAATTATCTGTTTAAATATCCAAGATCACGATGGGATTGGAAATACTTCGAAATAAAAATGAAGTTGAAGCTTTGTGGCAGGATCTGTCTGGAGTTCTAGATCGCAAACTGGATGATATGCCAGAAGGATTTGAAGAGTTTGCATGGAAAAGGTAAACTCTTGATCTGATAGCATATCTATGTTATTTTTCGCTGTTGGATCAGCTTTAGTCATTTGCAATTCTGACATATGGATTAAAACAGTTTTCTTTGCGTTTTCTATAAATTGTTTTGTTTTTAGATGAAAGTTTAGAATATTAACAGTTTTGTGCATTTATCTTAGCGAATTCTAAAGGGCAGTGAGTTTTTTAGTTTTTTAGTTTACTTCTCCCAAGTTTAAAATGTTTTTCAGAATGAAATCGTTGATGACTTTTGAGAATCAGTCAAATAGCGAATCAGCAATCTCAGTACCATGGGATATACAAAACAGTCTTTTTGAGTTAGAGCTCAAATTAATGGATATCGTACATGATCGCGTCAATAGAGATACCAAGTGCGTCACTGATTTTATAAAATATCATTTAGAAATATATTGCTCATCCCATAATCCTGCATTTATAGATTTGAAGTCACAGATTTGACTCGACAGTTAGGTGAGGCTGCAAAGATGCTGATGGTAGCGGATACTAATCTGATAGTTCATACGCGTGCAAGTGCATTGCATATGTTAACCACTGCTGTGAAGGATAGCGGAAAACCGAGTCATAAGCAGCAAGTAAGTTCTGAAATTATTTTAGAATTAAATTGCTCTTGATGAAAGTAAGTTGAGTTTTAAGCATAGTTTAAATAAAAACGTAATTATGATAGTGGTGATCTTACACCTAGGGAAAAAGTTTTATATATCGTTTGCGGCAATTTTTATTGCATCTGTAACTTTCAACCAGTAACATAAATTCATAGCTCTCAATCCTTTGATGATTGCTTGATTAAGAAATCTGTGAAAAGTAGAATCGATTTTAAGGATATACAAATTTCAGATTGTTGCAAATATGATAGACCCTTCCTTTTTATTTGAGTTAAAGGGTCGCTCAGTGGTACAGCATCTAGGAATCAGTCAACAGTTGAGTACTTGGTTGCAAAGCATGCAAAATAAAGAAAGTAATGGACCGTTCTCATTAGGATTAATCGTAGATGAGACGGAATATTATCTTGGAATGGCAAAATTAGCTCGAAAAACAAAAAATTACAGACTTTCAGAAAAATGCATCAAATTGCATTACAATAAGCGTCTTCCAACTCTTGATAACTATCAGATAATAAATTTTCGAGTAAGTTAATTTCAATTTTATAAATAAGACTATCCATCCAATATCGATCTTGATCAGAACTGCAGTTTTGCAGAATTCTTTTTTATGAAAGATGTTTGATTATTTTGGGCAAGATAATTGTTATTATAGGGCATTCAAGGAAATTGGATCAATGGACCTACTGATAAAGAAACAAGCATGTTTTTTTCTGATAATATACAGATACCTGTGCAAGAAAGATTATTCAGTTTTGAAAATCTTACGTCTACGTATGGATTATCGAAAATGGTTTTTCTTCACATTTCTTAATGAAAATCTGTGCATTTCAACTATAAAAATTAGTTTTTCTAATATAACTAACTATAGCAGATTTTTCCTCTTATAACATTGTGTCAAGAGTATGAAAAATATGTTTCTTATTTTTATTCAAATTAATTTTATTAGAAGGGCCAATTTTTTTAATGTATTAATAGATCATTTAGATGTGGGCAAAATCGGAAACTGTAGAAAATGAGTCCTGTCGCACTCTCATAAAAGGAAAAGCGTTTTCTTTGTTATTAAATGCTGTAGCTGATGAAGTCGATCGATTATTATACAAAAATAATCTGATGTTCAATGGCACACCGACTGTCGCTCCTGATGCACTCATTTCTGTTCTTAGCCAAATTAACAGTCTTAATAGTGATGTAATTGTTTCGGCTTTTTTGATATTCAGTTTTTTGATGACATATCTTAAGCTCATTTGATTGAATCACAATGGTATGGAACTTCAGATTTTTTTTTTCTTGCAAACGCCATGTTATTTGTTTGCGGATAATAATAGTAAGCAATAACTTCATTCTTTATTTGTTGACAGTTAATGGTTGAACACAATTTGTAGTTATGTCATTGTTCGGATGGTTTATTTCAGGAGTTATCCCCAGCATTAAAGGGACTAAGTCACATAGCGAACAAGCAGCAAAAATTAATAAATAATGAAATGCCCTCGAAAGCAATCATTCAGCTTGCACGCTGGTTACAGATGCAACCTAGCGTATTGTCTGTAATTATGAATAATTCTATGCGTATAGCATCTCATATTTTTGGAATTGAACAGTCTCAGTTACCGTTATCGGCTCCTTCCAGTAATACTTCCATTTTTATTTTTAAGTCTTCACTCTTACTGTTTTTTTAAAACAAATCTTACTAGTTCTTAGTTTATATTTTTCAATTTAAGAGTCCCTAAATCAATAGTTGTGCTGACTTCAGTTATTACTATGATGGTTTGTTTATTCCACCTTGTGGTTTCAGTTTATTTAGTATAATTATACTATCTATATTGAAACTTTTGAAGTATATATCATTTAGGCAAAAATATAGTCTCTGTAGTAAAAAATCACGAAAATATACCTTCAGGAATTATTGACTCATTTAGTGGTGCGTTCTTGAGAGCTTCATGTAAATTATCACCACAGCTAGCCAAAGGTCATCTGGAATTAGGAAACTGGGCATTTGAAGGAGCCAGTAATACTGATAATGAGCTCAAGCCGTCCTTCGTTAATGAAGAATGTGATGCGATCAGATGGCAGATCCAGGTATTTACAAGTTTTCTAGGGATTATTTGCTAAATTCATATGAATTTTTGTAACTGAATGAATTCATTTTCAGAATGCTTGTCCATCACTCAAGTATTCAGTGATAGAGAGTTTGTTAGATATCATGCAAAAATGTGATAATTTGCTTTCAATTTCATCGGATTGCAAGGCCATTGTTGGAACAGCAGTCGATGAACAAACTTGTGAAATGTGAGCATGAAGCATTTATTTTATTAACTGACGTTATTCTATATAATTCACTTTATGACTTACAAGTAGTAATTTTTGTTTATCATTATCAGACGCGTATAAAAAGTTTAAATTTGTGCTGCAATTTTTTGCTAGATTGCTTGTAAATCTTTAAACATTATGTATGAATCAAAGGCGTCTAAAAAATTTGTGGCAAGTATTAATGTTGAATTTTTTTAGAAGTTCAGTTTAGAGTGAATTTCTCTTAGGTTATTCGGTCCGAAGGGTATAGTTCAAGAAATCTGTAAAGGAGTATATGGGCGTCACATTGCATATTGCACTTGTGCTATACGTTCTTATTTCAATTATATTGCAGTAAACGGAAAAGAAAGGAAAAAAGTACGTATTTCTGATAAAATAGATGATTCATTTTGAAAAATCATATGAGAAGTTTTATTTATATTGATATGATTGTAGGGAAAAATTGGAGTGGTGATTGCAACTCTTCGAATTGTACAGATATTGGTAAAACATTATGATGCGCTAAGTAATTTAATTCACAATGAAATGCTTCACACAAATGAATTACAGTGGAAAGGTTTTTCTTTTTTTCGTATAAAAAAATTCACTTTTTTAAGCCAACTAATCTGGAGTTCAGCTTTTAATCGAGGAAACGATATCCTCTATGAGTGAGATAGGTTAGTCTGCGTTACTTTGGTTTGCTTTTCAGATGCACCATATAACTTTCTTAGCTAATTGGATTATGTTTACTGCATAGATTTTTCAGATATTCTTCCTCAGCTGTTTGCTCGGCTCAGTCATCCGGTTCATGCTGTTCGTGATACACTTTGTACGGTACTAGAAAGAATTGCGGCCTCGGCTCCTCACGCACTTTGTTACCAGGCAATTGTTGGAGCGACGCAACCGATTGTTATGCACAAGCAATATACTCGTAATGAGGGAGAGAGAAATGATTTCATTAATATCATTGATGAGGATAAGGAAAAACTGGCTGATGAGGTGCGTCACTCACCAGTGATTTTGGTTTTATGTTACAGCTCATGTAACATAAAACCAAAATCACTGGTGAGCCAAGATTTCTTGGATAGCTAAAGCTGATAACACTCATTAAGCAAATACAAAGTAAAAGTTAGTATGTGGTGATATAAAATTTAATTTTTTTTTGTTGATTTTCATTTTTTTGATTCTTTGATCATTTCGACTTTTTTAGTTTCATAATTTGATTTTTTTCATTTCTCCCATCCATATCATATATTGGAAACTCAAATTAAAATATGCAAATCACTTATTAGTTAAACTGTTCTTTAGGAACGGTGTCTTATGTTCGAATGTTGTCAGCGTATTGTGGCGCAGATGCAAAAAATGTTTCCTGATCTTGTGAAGAATGTTACTGACTTTGTTAAAGTATGTTAAATATGTCATAATTGAGTGTTCAATCTATCGCTGTTCTGGCTACTTTTAAATACTGTCCAAATAATAGGAGCTGCAAAGAATTGATATGTTACATGAAGAACGTTGGATATTTGTTTTGACAAATTTGGATATCGAAATAAATCGTCGAATCTCACAAATAGAAGCAGAGATAAGAAAAACTTCGGCTAATGAATATCTAACTGATTGTCAAAAACAGGATATCATTCGCGAAAAAGCAATTTTATTTACATCCTTGGTAATTTCATATCATTTTTTGCTCTTTATCATAAATCCAGATATTGTCATCTTCTTTCAGACTAAAAGTTTTTTACTTCTCATTTGTTCAGAAATGTGATGATTTTATTTTAGATATATCGCATTGTTGAAGACTTGTATGATAAGACATGCAAAAGTATACCTCTGACTACAAATGAAAAACAGTTTCAAGACATGTATGTAAAGATTATCTCCGATGCTATGGAAACATCACAGTCAAACAGATCTGTACCGCGCGAAGCTTGGGCTCCCTTCAAACAGGTAATCAGCAATTTTTTGATATATATCTGTTATGACAGTTTTTTTTTTTGGTGATAACAACCATTATTTAAAGTTTGTGCTGCAAAAATTTTTTAATGACTTTATTTTAATTACTTTTCAGTTACTGACGCACTTAAGTAAAAAGTCAATGAATCGTTCTTTGACATGTCTACAAATGGCTGATATATCTCCTCGCTTAACTAATTTTAATAAAACATATGTAATTTTTTTTTTGAATACGTATTTTACTATTACCGATTTAATTTTGCACCAACTTTTTCCGATAAAAAGCTCAATAGTTTTAAAGTAATAGAACCAACATTAGGTCGAAGTGAATTTGACTTGTATATTTCTTTAATTCTTGTGCAAATAAATTTGAATTAAGTGTCAAAAGAAGGGATCGTAGCAATATGATTTCAGGTTCTCATAAACTGAAGTGATTTCCGATTTCATGATCATCATAAATATCTCTCTATTTGAATACAATATTAATTGTAGGTGCCACTTCCTGGTCAGGAACATAAAAATTTTGATGACGTAGTGATGTTGGAGCTAATCAGTAAACAAACAGTTATATTACCGACAAAAACACGACCAAGAAAGTTTGGATTTCGTGGGTCAGATGGGAAAAAGTGAGATTTTCGTATTTTAATTGTTTTACATGTTCGAATTATTTTATGATACAATCACTGCAATCATGAAAAGTTTCATTGAGTTCTGTTCTGAAACTTCTCTGAGTTCTGAGTTTATGTTAATGATTTTCATGAGTAGAAATATTTTACATTGCTTGTTCAAGGGGAGATTATTTGAGTACAAAAAAGTTATTTCAGCTATCCATTCCTATTTAAAGGACAAGAGGATTTGCACCTTGATGAATGCATCATGCAGTTGCTCAGAATTTGTAACCTGATGTTGTCAGCAAAGGAGACAGATTGGCCAGCTTACACCGCCGAAATTTATTCAGTCACACCTCTTGGTTCTCGTTCAGGTCTCATCGAATGGGTTGAAGGTGCAACACCTATTTTTCAAGTATTTCGCAAGTGGCAATATCGTAATGCATCTAACAATTCGAATCAAAAAAATTGTGAAATTGGAAGACCCAGTGGATTGTTTTTCAAGAAACTTAGAGCAGCCTTCCAGGCAAATGTAAATTTTATTTTTGCGTAGTCAGCTTATTACGACTGCATAATCTTTTAATTTTTTTGAGTAGATTAGTTTATGATAAAGATACTGTTTCATTCATATTTCGCTCATATTTCGGATTCTGCTGATTTTCGTCTGCTTGGTTTATTTTGCATTGTCTCCGTAATAAACTTTTATGTGCATTTTGAATCTGTGCTCAAAATTAACTTACTTGATTTTTTTCCCCTACAATAATTCTTTTTTGTAGGATATTCCAAAAGATTTTATCTCCAATCGTATTAAATGGCCGCATTCCATTTTGCAAGACGTTATTCGAGATTTGATCAAAGAAACTCCGCAAGATCTTCTTTCACGGTTTCCTGTTTTATTTCATCAAAGTTTAATTTATTGTTGCAGATAAGAGATATGATCTGCTTTGATTTTAAAAAAATTGTTTTCATTACCAAAATTGTATCCTGTTTTTCATATTTGATCAATCTATTATTATGATTTGTGAATACTGTTAAGCAATTAAAATTGATGATGCAGAGTTGTGTATTTTAAGAGAACTGTGGCTCCGCTCTGGTAGTTCAGATACTTGGTTCCGAGTTACTGAAAGATTTGCTCGATCAACGGCAGTGATGTCAATGTTGGGTAGCATTCTCGGTATTGGAGATCGTCATTTAGATAATGTTCTGGTTAATTTCGAATCTGGTCATGTGGTACACATAGACTACAATATTTGCTTTGAGAAGGCATGTAAATATTAAATTTTTTAGTATACTGTCTCATTATATATTCAAGAGTTGTCCGCTAATTTCGAATCATTTCCTCCTTTTGAACTTGAATAAAATAATTCCTATATTTACTTATTGATTGTGCATGAAACCGTAAACGTTTTAAGGGTCGGCATTTACGTGTACCCGAAATGGTGCCGTTCAGATTAACTGGGAATATGGAGCGAGCCCTTGGTCCCACAGAAATTGAAGTAAGATCTTAATTTGTGCTTCATATGTTTAGAAAATAAGCGATAGCGAGCTTTCTATGTAAAATGTTAAGAATTTTTTATATTATTATTAAAGAGCATCAAAATATCTGTTTATTTTTTTAAATAATTTATTTTCATTTTATATTTCAATTGTTTTAAGGGTACCTTCCGACTTTCTTGTGCTAACGTGTTAGAAAAGCTTCGTGCTGGGAAGGAAATATTGTTGACAGTTCTAGATGCATTTGTTTCTGATCCTCTAATTGATTGGACCACAGTTGAAGATGACCTTGGATCCAGAGCAGTGATTGCTGTTCCTGTTATCGTGGCTGTATATGGTCCGCCAAATAATTTTATTTTTTCAAATATTATTTTTTAAGCTTTTTATGATATAAATATAGATAAAAATATCTAGCGGGCAATATATTTTTGTGCATCTTTATAAATATAAAAATATGCTCATTTTGGTACTTGTAAGATTTTAAAAATTTGTTGCTGAATATCGACCAACTTTAGGAACAGCAAACCTTCCGTCCGATATTTCATATTCACTGGCCCGTTCACTTTTTGTGCATCGAATGACGGAATCTTGTGCTAAGTGGTTGAATAATAAGTTGGTTATTAACCATTCTTTAAAGATATTAAAGATTTATATTCTCATTTTTATTAATTGCATATAGCTCTTGTCATATAATTTTTTTGAATATTGTGGTCAAATTCGTGCTATATTAATTACATTTGTATTGATTAATTAAAGTTATTTTTCATAGAAATCATATGAAATTTTCCATTATGTCCATGATTGATGTTCTGGAAAATCACACCAAAAAAACTCAAGAAAGTGCGGGATACCGATTGATTCATCACGAAAGGAATGTTAAAAGATTAGAACTGGAAAAAGTATCAGCTGAACAAAGTTTGAAGAATTCATTAACTGTGCATCATTCTATTATGCAAGATATACGTCCCTTTCTTCGGTTCTTTGCGCATGCAAGTTTTTTTTCGTCAAATGAGTTTTAAAATGTTTAGTCAAATATTCATTTGAGTTTATAATTGTTCTTCAAAACTTATTTTATATGATCTGGGTGATAAAAAACCAATTTCACCATAACATTTTGTGTTATGCAATGTTGTTAGTAATGGCTGAATATCATTCTTCAAATTCATGCAGTTTAGAAAGATTATTTTAATGCAGTGTAGTCTGATAAGATTTCACTACTTTCTCTTTAAGCTTCTTTGCTCTTTTCTTAAAAATGTCTTTCAGTGATGAATTGGTCGAAAAATAAAAGACTGATGTAGATTGTGTACACGAACCTTTTCTAATACTTAAAAAATTGTTGCAGACAAATATGGCTTTCAAAAATTATTGGGAGCAGTATAAAGAATCATTTAGCAATCCACTTGTAAATGCGCTCAAGATGCTGGATGATCAATGTAATCATGCTCTGTGTATCTCTCTTTTCCGATCAATCCTTGACAAAATATCAAGGTTTCCATTGTTTGAAATTGAAAATGTTTCCGTTAAATTCGTCCTATTATTCAACTATTATTTTTTTCATAAATGACATTATAGCATTTACGGCAACTTACTCTTGTTATCGAAAATGAACGAAGAGACAGAATCACCATTACTCTGTGACAGGTCTACAAAAATGGATCAATGTAAAGGTAAGTCATATTTTTTAATTAATAATTTTTCTGGTATTCATTTATAATTTTTCGAGGAGAGTAATTTCATTTGGAATTAAGGCCAGCAAGAGCAAAGTTTGCAAGGAAAGCATGTGTTTAAAAAAGTAAAGTTGAAGTTGGAAGGATTAGATGTAACAGACATTGGCAAGTATGAAATTGGAATAAATGATGCAAACAAACAAAAACCCCTTACGCCGTCTGAACAGGTATTGTGCTATGGCTTTGGAGTTTTCAGTTCTGGTATTTATGATTTCAGTGAGCCAGTCATGAATGTGAAAGGATTATTTTCTTTTGTTCCAGGTTGATATGTTGATTCAGCAAGCCACAGATATAAGCAACCTCGCCTTGATGTATGAAGGGTGGACAGCATGGGTGTAGTACGTCGAATTTGTCCGGAGCGGTTTTTGTTCTGATGAGGTGAACTTTTTCTCCTTGAAATATAAGCACAGTTTTCAAATGCATGCTCATTGTTCGTTAAAAGACAGAAGTTACAAGATTACAGAGTTATTAATTGCATTTAAGAAAATGTGAAGCCTTTCATGGAGACCATTAAATAAATAAACGAAATAGCTTTCATATTCATGAAAATCCATTTTCATGAAAATTATAATTCATTATTTATTCTTAATCCTTTCTGGTATGAAAGCTATTTCGTTTCCAAATATAGAGCGCCATCGCGTTCACTTTTTATTCATTTTCAAATGAATGTTTTCAGTATTCATGTGGGGCTTTCCCTGATTCTCTTGATACAATTTCAGGCAGGATTTTCATTTTAGGAATACAGTTTCCTGACAACTGACCGGTTTTGTCTACAAAAAAAGTAGACGTCTTCGTCAGCTCTCAAAATCAGTAAACTCCTCGGTAGTCCTTAAAACGTCGATACGAGTTAGCTAGATGCTAAGCAAATCGTGGTTATATGCCTAGTTGTGCATAACGACATCTTCATAATGGTATTGCTTTTTTGCAAGTATCGATTTCCAAGATTCGTTAATGTTCATTGCGGGCGGCGTTAATATGGTATGATATTGAGACGTGTTCGTTGCGGTTGGTGCGTCGAGCTACTTTATCTCCAAGTTCTGCGTGAAAGTCAAAAGTTGGGAGCGACTTTCAAAAACTTTTTGCTGCATCATTTTTTTATCCGCTGTTAATCTTTTATCTTTAGACAACATGCTTGTAACAAGGAATGTTTTTTAACTTCTGTTCGTATAATCAGTTTTAATAAATTGTATGAACTCGTGTTCATCTAATCAGTTTTAATACATCATGGAAAAGTGGTCTTTTATACAAATTTGTTTTACAAGTGACGTTACGAAAGTTCCTGAATATTTTTAGTAGTTTGAGTGCATATTTAAAAGTTTAGTATGATGTAGTTTTTTTCTGTTGCTAGTAAATGGTTTATTTTTGGTGTTATAGTATTCTAGGAAAAATACGTGGTAAGAAAACTACCTGCTTTTTCATCACGTATATTTGTGATAGCGAGAGCACTCGATAGCCATCACTGTGTGAGTTTTGACCCTTGACCTATAATTTTGTGGTTCTGAGTAATTGTGATGGCTTTTCTCAACTAGAGGTTGTATCTGTTAATGTAAAATTCTTTTTTTCACGTTTTCGGTTTTCACGTTTCTATGATGCAAAAGGTAATGATCGAAAATGAGGTGCAAAAAAATCCAGTTTCGAATTATTCGTCACTTATTAATGATTACATGTGTGCTCCTCCAAATGTTGCGTAAATTTTTATTCTTAGTTTGTATATTGCATGACTAGAAGTTTAAGCATGATGTTTTACGAGTAATTATTGAAATCACGTAAAGAATTTGATGTTCCTGAAAGAAGCTGGTACATGCGCTTTAATGAGGAAGGTAAATGTGAAATGGGTCATTTGATGTAGCCATAGAGGAAAAGCAAGTTGAAGAAAGCAAAGAATTAAGTAGTTCAGCCAGTGCATTAAGGATCATATTTGGAGCAAGACGTAATGTGATCGAGCATATTTTTGCACAGAATTGGGTAATTGTAATATGAGAAGTGGTTTTCGTGAGATGGGCCAGTATGTCTCCTGCCATTACATTTTTACTTCTTACTTTTGAAGGATACAGCATCAGAAGTAATTGAAGTTTTCAATTCCGAGTAACGAAACTCTGACAAGCAGTGTAGCAGGGGTTCCTTGGTAGATTTATTGATGTTCATTTGGTTTGAAAATTTTTAGACAGTGTAAAGCATGCAGGGTTTCAGATCACCGGATTTCTCGATATACTATATTAGCCTTTACTAAAAAGGCATGTACAACATGAATTGACAGAAATAATTATTTTTCTTTTGCTAAAAATTTGCGTTGTTTTAGTAGATTTAATTAGAGGAGTTTTTACTAAATTATAATTAATTTGATTAGTTTCCATTTATCAACTTCGTTCAAGTTATTTGGTATATGTGTGTTTTTCATTGTAGAGGATTTGTAATATGCAATGAATTACATCTATAATCATGCTCTGTAGTGAGGTCATGTATCGAAATTATCTGTTATTAAAGGATAAGAAGCATGGCTGCACATTGCATTATTGTCTTGTGAAATACTTGTCATAAGATGACTTTGTCATATGATGACTTTGTTATAATCGAGATAGTTTTTCTTACGTATTTGTTCGAGAGATCATTCAATTAGTTAAATAATTTATAAATTTTGAAGATGCGAAAAATTTTTAACTGCATGATAGTTTCTCAAATTTATAGAAAGATGAGTTATTCAGTCTAGTCTTTTAACATGAACAACATAATTTGTCTTCATTATTCAACTGATTCGGCGAGTCATCTCAAGAGGATTTATTATCTACGAAAATCATTTATGCTAGTCCGAAATATTTTGGAAGTAATTCTTTACATAATTGTCTAAATTGTGCAGAAATAATTTTTGATACTTATCAGATTGTATTTATTTATTCATTTAGTAATTATATTCCTTCAAAGGTGTGAGAAACTGATTTAATAGTGAAAGGAAGCATAAATCAGATTCAGATTTCAATTATTAATCAACAGGATTGAGTAATTTTGTGGTTCTGTCATTAATTATGCAGCATTAAGTTTTATTTCTTTACTGCTCGTTTCCCTTTAGACATGGTTAGGAATATTAATAGCGTAATACTTGATAAAATATGCTTAGTGGAAATGAGCTTCTAAGCCATTTCCATGGTTTATTTTTCGTTTTTTCCTGCATCTTTTATTTTTCCCTTGGCTCAATTACTTACATACTTGCTCGCATAGTTTTTATATTGAAAGTGCAGCCAAAGCGATTTTTTCATTTAATCCTGAAAAAAGTTAGAAACGGATGGATAGTTGGAGAAGTAATCAAGGAAAATGCCACCTCACTAGCTCTTAGCACTAATAAACTAAGGCCGAACTTAATAAGCTTGTAGACCTGCTAGAATAGCAATTTTATAAGGCTGGCTATAGAGCTAAAGATATTGCTAAGTTCTGAGGCCTATATTATAAGAAGATATGATAAAAGAGTATAGTCAGAAGAATGATAGTAGCATTTTATTTATATTTTAAATATTTATAGATGCTATAAAAGTATGTAGAGCTAAAAAACTGATAAACTAACTAGTTAATTACTTGATTAGTCATTTAATTAATTAACTAAAGAAACAAGTGAGCTTATTAACAAACAAACTAATTCACTTACTTACTTACTAAAAAAATAAATGAATAAACAGATAAGTAAATAAATGTATTTAAGGTCCACCCAAACGTAGCTAACAGCCATCCTTAGGCTGCTGCTTCACTCGCATCGCTAACATTGCCCTTGCGGCCTGTTCCCTTCCTCTGCTTATCGAAGAGTTAGTCAGTAAGTTTGTGAACTCGAAAGTAATGCTGTCAGTTTCGTCCTCATCACTAATTCTGCTATCACTCTTATCACTTTGTATTGTCATCGTTTTATCCTTTCCGCTGGTAAGTGCAATTGTTTCTTTTATTGTTACATACTCAAATATTTGTACCTAACTAATAAATGATAAATTAATTAAAATTTTGTTTCTATTCCGGAAAACATAATTTTTGAATTATCTGTATGTATAATTATAGTAATTAATATACTAACATTTTAGTTTATAAAATCACTTTGATATTTCTGTTAAAATTACAGTAATGATAATCATAAGCATTTGAACAATAATAAATACTAATATCAATGATAATATTAGCATATTGAATTTAATGTGCAATTTTCGTTCTTTACTGCGTCACTGTCATTGCTACTTTCACTCTTACTGTAACACTAATAAAAATAACAAATAATGTAAGGATGTTCAGACCTTGATTGCAACAAAAATTTGCTCAAAATTGCCGTCCTATCAAAATATTAATGCTTACAACGAGAGGAAATTAAAGTATTGATTGCTTATACTGTAAAAAAATTAAATGATATCAGTGATGTTAATAATGCTATTACATCATAATATTTTAGATAAAACTTATAAAACACTGCCACGTGCCAATGCTAATAAGAAACTATAGAACGTTTAAGAAATTTTCAGCTGCATTATTACTCTTTATAACAAATATAAAACAGATATTTTCAGATTACAATTTATGATTTGGGCTGAATGAAAGTGTAGTCATTGCAATCATATTAATTTTGAAATTATTTAATTTTTGAAATTATATAATTTTATAAAATCACTTCTGGTTGAGACTACTTTACGTATTTACCTATGTATTAAAATATATTCTGCTTCTTCAAATCGCTAAAATGTTTACCATTTTTATGCAAAAGAAGAAGGAAAGCACTTCAACTTCTAATTAATGCTTTATTCTATGTTTGAATAGCAATTAATGAAAACTCATAAAACATTTTTATATGATTATTAAATGTGCTGCAACAATTAAGCGATGTGGGATATTACAAATTTTTTTCAGTATAGGTGTAATTTAATAAAAATAAAATGATCAGTGATTGATTATCTCGTTGAAACGATCTTTTAGACTCTTTTTCACTTCCAAATCATTCAAAAACTTTAAAAAAGCGAATCGATTATTTCAATGCTTCGAATGAATAATTCTTCACTAAAACAAAGCATAAAAATTTTCTTCGTCTCATTCTTATGCAAAATGACTGATTACACTCACTTTATCTGCACATTGATTGATTCACATTAATTGGAAATGTATTAAGTATGAATTCAGTAATTATTATCATTAATACTTCATATTTTTACAGAAAATGACGATAATAATATGCACATTTTCATAATGATTACTAACAAGAAAAAAAACTAATTTATGCAATTTTACTTTTTCGAAATAGACCGTGAAATAAACAATAAGTGATCGTTTAAAAATCTCTACGTATCGAGCTGGGAGAAGTGAAAAAATTACTGAAAAAATTTCTGCTAGTCAAAAATTTGTTTATAAACTAAAATTTGTTTATATATTTTTTTAGTTTTCAGTTTTGAATAGTTGTAAGCCAAGGATACAATATTGCAAGCTTAGTAGCTTACGTTCACTAAGAGTGAATTTAAATCATCAGAAAAAAAAGTCGCTTATCAAAATGATAATATCAATTTTAATCATTAACTCAGTTTTTAAAATAAATTAGAATATCACATGCAATGACAACATTTGTATTCTTTCATATTTTTCTAACAGGCTGTCGTTCAAAATAATTCTAATATTAAATCCTTAAATGTCTCTGATTTAACAAAAAATAATTAATCTGATTTTATCTCTGCTTATCTCAATTGAGATTACGCATTCAGTATCTTTCAGAGTTAATTTGTTACACTTTGAAATTACAAATGCATGAAGGTTTAGCACGTATATTGCACTAAATATTATTTTACTAAAAGTAATGAATATGATGGATTTTTATTTTAAACAAGCAATCAGTATGACGCAGAGGTTAATCTTATTTTTTGTGTGACTTTACATTAATGATATTTTAAATAATTAATATTTGTATTGCTTTTTAGGACAATAATTATGAGATGTCAGCAAATGGACGGCATCTTTCAGCACTTATCAGTAAGTTTTATAATTATGGGTTTAGAAAAAAGCATTCAATTTTGCCTTTTTATAATAATTACAACTGCCATTCATATCAAATAAACGAAGTGATTTTTTCTCGTTATGTTTTGATCTATTGGAGATCGTTTTTGTTTGATCGTAATCAGAGAGTGGTGACTACACAAGCACAAACACGATTTGTTTCTATGTTTGGTACATTTACTTTTCAATTAATATTCGCAAAAGTAATGTCGGTGTTGTACATTTTGTTAAATTTTTAGGTTTAGTTCAAGTTATAACAAAAAAAATTCAAATTTTCAACAAATAAATTCCGATTTGACGTCGTATTATAAATCGCAATCGCTGGTTACAAGCAATAAATTTTTTTGTCATTGCTTTCATTCTTGTTTGTTATTAATTCTTAGCTCTTATTAATTGTAGCGTTAAAAATCCATCAAAATAATAACTGAAATTCATCAATTTTTTCAGTAAACCGAGAAAAATATTCAAAATCACATTACCGTTTTTTGGTAGTATTTTTTAATTCGTTACAGTAATAAAGCTAACTGAGCACTCATGCTTTTTATATAGATTAATGTATTTTTATATAGACTAATTACTTTAAGTGCTAGTGATAATGTTTATTATCATGATTATGTTTTATATGGTTTCACTACGCTCACTTAGAGCTATTAAAATTTTCCAAAAAATAAATAGAAAAAACATTTGTGCTGAATGAGTCTATGTTGTGCGATGTTACTGCTACTGCCATTTCCATCTTTAAGCATTGTCATTGTTACTTCTATTAGCTAAGAAGGAAATTAGATGTTGACAACAACAACTCTATTCCTTTTTTCATAAATAAAAAAAAAATAAGTCAGACGTTTATTCCTTCAACTGCTCGTTGTTCATCGCTCATTCATTAATGATTAACATTGCAAATGAAATTCTTTGCAATTTTCCATTCCCAACAATATTAGAAAAATTCGTGAAGCCGAGGGCTGTTCACGTTGTTAAAGCTCTTCGGCGGATAAATAATGCAAATAGTTACTACTACATCAACAAATTATGATTATTTGATGATTTGATAATTTTGAAAATGTTAAAGTTATTGTATAATCTTGTTAGTTGAAATAAAAAATTCTCTCATTTTATTCCATTACTTACTTTTCGTGCTGCAGGTGACAAAATGGGTCGAGAAAAACGTATGAGATTGCCAGTTGGGCTATTGAATTCTGAATTCCGTAAAAAGCGTGAAATTGTTAATACAGGATATGGCACCATTAATAATATCGATAGTGATCATAGCGATACAGATGATAATTTCACGGATCCACTTGACGGTTTGCATTTAAGTTTCTATGGAACTGAAGAATACGTAAGAATAAAATAAGGTCAAAATTAACTTAAAGTCAAAAAAGAATTCCAAAAAGAAAAAGCACACTTTAAAGGTTGAAAGTTCAAAAGCAATAAATAAAATGTAAATTCAATAAGAGTTGATAACTTTTCGCTCAGTTAAATTTTAAAAATGATTAAGTGATCACCAGCATACCACTGAACTATTATCAGAGTACTATAAAATTATATGCAAGTAATCAGCTTTACTTTCAGATTAGTTTCCACCACAAATGTTGCTTGCTGTTAAGCATATTTTGAGTAATTAAATCAAAGTAGTGTGATATTTGTTAGCTGAAAAGTAATATCTCAAATATCATCAAACCCTATTAATAAAATAGCAATAAAATATCAGAAAAATTTTTTCAGCTGAATTGTCTTTGTGTTAAGATGAAGAGTAAATTGAATGACAAATTTTTTCAGACTTTAATTCAATATGCATAGTATTCTAGCACAGAATAAAATATGCAACTGATTAAAATAAAAATATCTTAAAATTAATACTACCGTAATTCATCAATACCATAGCATATGGCATCTAAACATTTCCATTTTGCCTGTTATACTCTTTGAAACTTCACTTATCACTTGAGTTAACCGAGGTCATTATTTTTTTTTTCAAAAAAAATCTTAATAATTGTGATGAGTAAGAATAAATGGTTTTCTTTTTTTTAAAAGCGTCAGTTACTAACTTTAGCTGAGTTTATGCGAAAAAATATATTTAAAAGATTACTGTAATATACTCGCTCGTTTTCAAAAGTTTTGTTCGAATTTGAATAAATGTCAAAACTATACTAGTATTCAAATTTCAATTTAAAAAAATTATGGTAACTAAGTTCAAACTATTTCAAAAGAATTAAACGACGAAGAATTGGAAATTCTGGCAAGAATCGTGCAAGATCAGTTAGATCGATATGTTCCCGATGTACCAGTTGATGAGTATCGAATTGTAAAGCTTCCCCAAGGTTCAGGTAAAAAACCGATATCATCTTCATATGTCAACAATATCAATGATAATTCGCATAAATTAGCTATTCTGGGTGATAGTGACCAACCGAAACTTGTGCTTCCTGTGATTGAGCTTCCTTCAAATGATATCTATGAAATGAACACGAATGAACAGATAGAAGAAGTACCTGAGGTTAGTTTTATTAACAAATGCAGTTATGATAGCATTATTAAAGTAAATGGGTTACTTTTCTTGAAGCTAATTTTTATTGGCAATAATAAACATGAATTATCTGAACAAAAGAATTCCACATTCAGTCTGGCACTACTTGTTTTTTGTTTTCGGTATCAAACAAAAATTAATGCTATCAATAAATAATAGTAATGTTTGCCATTTTATTAGCATTTGTATCATTATTACTAATAATTGAACAAATTTTAAAGCAATGACAGTGCGAATTGCAGCTTCATAATCATAAGTCATTTTTATTATTAATTATTACATTCATCAAAAATCTCATAGCAGTAAATATTTGTTATCAAACAAGCACTTATCATTCTCAAAAAATGCGCGAAAGTGCAGAAGTATTTGTATTTGAATCACTTACGACAATTATTGCTGATATTTACTTATAAGATTGATTCACAAACATCTAATTCAGAAATAGAAACAGTGTGTTTTATTTGTATTTTTAAACTAAACCTAATTTTTATCAATTTTCGATGACTAAAACTAAGTGAAACTCTAAAACAAAACTTTTACGAAGTTTAAGATTGAATTTTGTGAAGTTATTCTAAAGTTAGCTTTTTAGTATGTTTTTCTACCAGCAAAGAAAGTGATCACAGTACCAACAAATAGTGCAGAAAATGAATTAATTCCGATAGACGAAGACACGTTAAATGAGTACGAGCTCAGAAACAGGATAGCCGGATTAGCCAACGCACTCAACGAACGTGCTACTCGAGCTTTATAAAGTAATCAAAGTAGTAGTTATATTTTCTTAGATGGCAAAAAAAACAAAAAAAAAACAAACTATATTCTTACTTCTCGTACTGCTATGTCAACTTCTGACAAGTCTTTGTAATTCATATTCTTCACAAAAATTACAACACAGCAGATAGAAGTCATTCATTAACTGATCAATAATTTGACTTGAAAATGTAATTATAATTTGGTTGGTTATTTCCTCTTTCAGAATTTATTAAGTAATTCACTCGTGAAATCCTGCTGCTGAAAATGACAATTTTTTGTTGTAATTTTTACTTCTCCATCTCATGCTTTCATGGAAAAAGTTCTTTAAAAATAAAAAACACTTTAAGTTTTTATCTATCCTTCATGAGAACTAAAATAATCATTTTTTTAATACTTAACAAACTGGGCAGTCAAAGAAACAAACACAAAAGTAACACATCCCTTTTGCATACTGCGAATAATTGCAGCATTTACTTGTCTTGCAAATTGAAATTTCCTGAGCAAACTTGAGATACATGCAGAAAAACAAATAACTAGCACATCTGCAGGTGAAGTGTGGCTAAGCTGTCAACTTACTTATTATTTATTTCCTTGAGAGTGGAAAAGTTTGTGCTCCATTTGACAATTCTTGCTGAGAATTGCTGCTATTTTTCAGTCATTCTGCGAAAAAAGAAACTATAAAAATTCATTCTACTGTCTAACTTTTCATATGATTTATAGTAATGATAATTGGGAGTTTGTACTGCGTCCGTAAATCTTATTCACATATATCAACTTTCAGTACACGTTTATCATTATTGTAATTTAGAAAATATTTACATATCAATTTGCACTATCAAAAATCATTAAAAAGTTTGATATTAATAAAGTATTTTTTATTCATCATTTCCGATCTCTAACGGACTTATTCACGTTTTTCTAAATAATTTCTTACTTATTCGTTCTCTGATCATTGATCATTACTTTTTCTTTGTTATGTTATGCTTAAATAGCTCTTTGCGGCAAAAAAATCTGATATATTTTGATACACATTTTGTTTTTGTTGCGTTTGCAAAAGCTAAAATATTCTTTTTAAGGAAAAAAAAGCAACTGCTTTTTTTAGAAGGACCATTATATTATCTCATTCTTGATTCTCATGTTCACTGGCAGATAAATATAGACAGAGTTTCAGGGGTTCAAAAATTTCTCTTACTAAATTAAAGTTAAGATTTTTCTTACAAAAATAATTCAAGTCCATTCTTATGGAAACAACGAAAACATGATGTGCATCAGATTCTACCGTCCGAACACTACATTTCGGATTTAACAAGTTGGAGTGAGAACCTCCTATTCTTCGATTATTGTACTTGAAGTGTTAACATTCGCAACGGTTTTCACGAAAAGTTCACCACTTTCATAAGCATGACCTTGACGAAGCTTTTAACTGGCCTTTGAAACCTGTTTGGAGAGCATATTCAAACTTTAACTGAGCGTTATCAGGAATGTAAGCTTGTCCTCTTCCTTGTTCTATTTTTAAATAGTTCTCTGTTAAGCATTTTGACTGTTCCACTACATATTTTATTAAATTCCATGTTTTAAAATTAGATAAATGGTTTCTATCATACCCTCAACTTTCTCACAACTTATCGCAAAAACGAGCAACACATACTTGCCAAGTTTTTCCTCGTCTAGTCTTTATCACTACTGCATCTTAAAGATTACAGCTGATATTGAGTTGAACTTTGTGATCAGTAAAGATTTTTATTACACGCTGAATATTCACTGATCACACTGCAGACGTTAATCAATATAATAATTAACGATTCTGCTCAATCCTCTAACTGAAACAACATATATTATATATAAGAGCACTTCAATTTATGGTAATTAATTACAGTACCTTATGCTCATTTACAACAAAAAAGCAAGAGTTCTCAACAGAGAACAATGTTAATCGAATATAAGTTTTATAATTACAAAGAACAAGCAATGAGATCAAGACGAATAATAACGACATCCTATTTACTAAACGTTATTTCGTCCTGGATGAGCTAAAGATAGTATTGGAAACCAATTCATATTTTTGTTTTACTACATTAGCTACAAAGATATAACAAGAAAGAGTTATGCCTTAAAATGATCATCAAAAAATGTAAAACAACCAAACAAATCTGGAGGGAAGACAGAATACTTTAAGATTTCAAACAGAATACAAATGTTCTTTTTTGAGACACTAAATTCAAAAATCTTTCATATATAGATAGGATAAAATATAACCACCGAAATATAAAATCGAATCTTCCCTTAAATGCTACATATTCGAAAACAACTGAATCCATATTACGCAGAAAGGCAACTATTTCAATTGGATCTGAGCGCCCAAAAAAGAACTACCAGTAAACCGATATTACTTTATACCTTTTTACATCACACCCCTAACAATCAATATTTTTAACATCTGTATATATTTTCGTTTGCTGAAAAGGAGAACCACAAAAACCCTCGAAAAGGCATTATTCGATCATCTTGAAAACTGGAAAAAAAGTGATCCTTTGTATGTAGGACCGTACTACCAAAACGGGCACCAACCAATGTAGCACTGACATAAATTTTCAGCTAAAATTGCTTGATCAATAAGTCGGCCAACTTGTTCTGACACACTAAACTCTACATCTGGACAAAAATCTCGGCCTGAAATACCAAAAAACTGACGGACTTTCGAACAGTACGAAGAGTATTTTGTATAATAATTATGAAAGTTAAAATATAACTTTTATGAGATAGTTTTCTAATAAAAACCTCCCTTTTCTATGGCTTTTTTAACATAATGTGGTCTAGGTAAAAAAAAAAGTTATAGTTTTAACAATATAAAAAAACGAAATACAAACGTACGAGATTTAACCCTAGAGAAAAATCTGTACTCCGAAATTTAAGTGTAAACTTAAAAATGCTTAAAAGATCATATTTATAAGCTTAAAAACACAAAACAAATGAAAAGTAATGAATATTTATTACCTGCTAGCTTTTGTCTTATACGTTTTAATGATGATTCTGCTTTTGAATCAGTTTGGCCATCTTTTTGAAGCGTTTCAGGAGGTGGACGTTTGCCACCAACTAAAATGCGACTAATTTATAAGTAAAACATCACAGTGAAAAAGACAAGAGGCGGTAAAATAGAATTCTCAGCCTCAGTAAAAATATTTGGCACTAAACAAATATTAAAGATGCCTTCAGTCAATCGCCAATTGATAAGTGGGTCATACACAAATGCTTCAAGTACAGCAAGAAGGCTTTCTCTATTTGAGCGCAATACACGTAAAACACGTTCGCAAGTTATCCGATAATTACCCTCAATCCCTGTAGCTTCCATCGCCTAAAAATCAGCACCATGGTTCGTTGCGAAAAATTAATTATACATAGAAGACAAGAGGCGGTAAAATAGAATTCTCAGCTTCAGTGAAAATATTTGGCACTAAACAAATAATTAAAGACGTCTTCAGTCAACCGCCAATTGATAAGTGGGTCATACACAAATGCTTCAAGTACAGCAAGAAGGCTTTCTCTATTTGAACGCATTTTACAGAAAAAATTGAAATCAATGTGCCTTTTTTGTGTGAATGCTAAGCCACGTGCTAATATCAATATTTTAAATTAAATGAGTTTTATTCGTTTTCATAACCTGAATAAGCATTCTTGTTAATCTAAATGGTATTTTTTCTGGAAACTTTTCTCGCGTCATTGCAACTTCGAAACAATCTCCAAAATCGATGTGAACAATCTTGCCACTAACGCGATCTAACATCAAATTTGATGGATGCCTATAATTCATAAAACTCATTTACTTTCATTTTCAATCAAAAATTTTACAAATAATATTACCGGTCTCCAAGTCCTAAGATGTAGCCCACCATAGACATACATGCCATTGAACGAGTGTAGTTGGTGCGTCGGTCAAACCAAATTTCGGAACTTAAATTGTAAGCAAATTAAAAAAAAATGGTCAACGAAATTTTTGTATGCTACAGCACACAAAGCAAAAATGAAAGTTGTCATAAATGGTGACGCGATTCAAAACAATATCAAGAATTTAATCAAGCTCAGAGCTACGGTCAGTGACAAACATTAAAATGATAATTAAAGTGATTTCTCCATTATTTTACCAGTACAAAAACTTGCTTTGGTGACTTGAGCCATAAAATCTGTTGTAGATCATTTCCACTTGTCAATTCAAGTGCATGCTTGAAAACCTGCAAAAACTTTTATTATCGAAATGAATACGGACATGACGAAAGTGCTAAAGAGCATTGTCTTAAAACGATAAATACCTGAACTTTCTGTAATAACGCCAGTTGATCCAAATCGTTCGTGAAACTTTGCATTATCTTATGTTCCATTGACAATTGAATCCCTTTTTTTTCACGATAATCACGAATCAATGAATGTAAAGTATCACAATTTGGAACCCAACCAATAAGTCCACTATTATGACTCAAAGCAATAATAGAGTAACGCTAAAATAAAGTAAAATGAAATAAAATTAATCAGATCAGAAAACTAATGTACCAAATATGTAAAACGAAGTATCATAAATTCAATAAAAAAGTGGAAAATGGAGTAATTACTTTCACCAAGTAATTATGATAATGCATAGATCAATTCTGTCTTTCCGATTTCGAATTAGCATTAAGATCATTTGATGAGTTTTGATACAGTATGTAAAAAAATAATTTAAATTTTAACATCTTCCAGAACTGCTTCGAATCTAAAATAAGACCTGGATAGTTAGATTTCGACGAGACGTGTCACCTTGGTGCAAAAGTAAAGTATTAACTAGACCAAAAAGCTGCATCACTCGTTCATCTTGCCGAGGATCTTCATGACCTTTCAGAAGAAATATGTAATCTTTTCCATCGCTTCCTGAACAAATTAAAGATTCCATATTTCTCAGTTAATTGAGAAAAAGCACAAATTGACTCTACCTTTCATAATTATTTTCCTAGGTCTCTGTTTCGAGTTGATAACCTGCAATATATTATTTATCGAGGATATCGTAACCAGTGGTGCATTTGGATCATATGTTCCAGGGACTGCCAGTTCCAAATTTCTTGCTTTAACTAGCCTGAGAAACGAAACAGTATTAAACGAATGCGCATAGGAGATCAATCAACTCAATATCAGCAATAGATTTCATCACCATAAATAAATCCCTATTCATAAAATTTTATTTTTCATCTAATATGACTACAATTTTGAAAATAATTCAAATATTGAAATCGGGAAAGTCCTTCTCTGCAAAAACCATGTTTGATAAAGCTTGGTGAGATATCCATCATAGAAATGTTACGATTAATTAATCAGATAAAAAGCAGAAGAATCAGTCAGAAATTAGAGAAAAATTTCTCTTTAAAAACTTATTTTTGTGAAGTTGACAGTACGAAGACAAAACTTTCTTCATCGCTGTCAATTGTTATCATGAAAAACCTAAATAGACCTGGGCGAAACATAATTCAAATCCAACGATGTTAGCTGACGAAGTTGAGCTGAAATCTTCCTGAATACAATGTAGTACAAGTCCCAGGCTTGATTAAGTTCTTTAGCATTCTGAGAGCGCATATAACAGCGACAAGCATTCCATGCTTCTTTGAGTTCATTTTCATATGTCTAAATTGATAAATAAGACACGTCCTTTTACATGCGATAAATTTGGCAAAAAAATGACGCACAATATTGGAATTTATTTCAGATAGTGAAAACATAATTGAAATACCTGTTCACGAACTGCAAGGAGTTGAAATTACTCCTCCAAAAAATGAGAGGATAGAATTAGATGTAATTCTAACCTCACTGTTCATCAAATAGAAATCTTGATTACAGTTTGATGAATTAACACCAGGGACATTACCTGTTTAAAAGATTGTTCCTTAAGCGTAGTTGCACCACGTTCAATCATTTCATGTAAGGGATTCAACAAGTCAATCATGGCTTTTACATTTTTGTCCTAAAATCGAACAGAATGAAGAAGAAATTTGATGGGCCTGTTAGAGCGAAAAAAAGAGTGTTACTTTATAATGAGCTTTAAAAAAGGATATAAATTATATATCAAATTCCATAAAATAATGTTGTTTAAACTATTTTAGAAATTGGATAAAAAGCTTTTGCATATGCATCAATGTGAGATAAAAACACAAATGATGCTTTCCGTAGATTTCGCTGAAAGTTCTTTTCTAAAACGTATCTATATCGTATGAACTTATCTTTAACCTGAAAATAGAGCCTTGATGCATCATCAAGTGCTTCATGCCATTGCTCATGCCAAAGAATAGCGCAACGGATAAGCTCATCACTAACAAGTTTAGCTTGTTCAACAAGCGTTGACTCTGTTTCACTCATAATATTCAATATTTCGGAAGCAACGGTTGAACGTCGCGAATTTGTTGATTTTGCAGCAACAGTAAGAGCATAAACCAAAGACTAAAAGAATAAAACATTATTTATTTAAAATACATTCTACAAACCCCATTTATTAACCTGTCATCATTGTTGTCAGGAATTGCTAGAATTAGTTGGAAATAATCATAACTAACAAAAAATTGACAATTTATATTTTTCCAATTTCAAACCTGAGGGTGAACTTTTGACAAGTCAATCACAACTTCCTTGACTAACTGAGCAACATTTTGTTGGGAATCTAATCGTGCCATCAACTGTGGAATCACCTAAAACTTGACAAATATAGACCACATGACAAACGATTCAAATAATATGAAGCTTGATTTTAACAACTCAGATCTGATAAATTTACTGAATCTTTTAATGACTACCCTAACTTCAACTCAAACTTTATAGATCACAATTTCAGAAACATGAAAACTGTAAGAAATTCATGAAACCTCAAGCCACATCTCAACTGGCAATAATTTTAATGATTCTTGTATAGTTTCAAAAACTTCTACTTGATCACCATGTTTGAACCACAAAGTTAAAAATCGTAGTGTGTCTTCCAATCGAGATCCTAAAAATTAAAACTATTCCACAGCAGTAGGAACTATTAATAAGACACTATCAGCTATCACAAAAAAGGATCTAGAGTTAAGATAATAAATTAATATTGACGAAATGAATTACGTCAACATTTTTTGAGAAAATGAATAAACTAATTAATTCTTCCTAATAGCAGCAACAGCACAAATTTATCCATATAATATTTATTCCCAGTATCTTCAATTCGAATTGCATGCACGTATGTCAAGGTTTGCAAATAGGATTGGTTATTTGAACTTTAGGTAAGGCCACACTTCAAAGTATTATTTTTTAGTAAACAACCTTCAGCCAAAGTAATAGCTTTAATGAAGCTAGAAACCGCTTGTTTAGCAAAAAATATCGTTGACTTGCTGAATACAGGGGAGGTAGAATTTGAAATTGTTGAAGTGGGAAGAGATGGAGGTGGATGCAGCTGTGAAGGAAGAATATCAGACGAAGTTTCTTCATGTTCCGTGGTACGAAGAAGATCGTATATGGGTGTACTGGGCATAAAACCAATAAAAGGAGGAGGCGGAGGTCCCGGTGAAAACTGCAAATACATGGAAAAAAAATTAGATTATTGCAATTTATAGAACTACGATGATTTGCGAACTCTTTCTCGACTTTTTCTGCTTACTCGATATTTTCATTTCTTAACGTCTTAATATTTAGTAATTATAAATGAAGTAAAATATTCAGCCCACTAATACTTGATGGCATATATCATAACAGAAAATACTATCTTTACGAACGCATTCTTCGTTCTTAAAACACGTAGGTATAAAAACTAATGTAGTACTTGCAATGAATTATTGTAATGTGCTAGCAGTTGCCTTACATATATATAAAAATATATTTTACCGAATCCTGTGTCTGATACATAGCTGCATTGAAATATGCTGATGCAAGTTTATACCATGCTTTGTACCAAGTTGGATCAAACGTAGTAGCATCTGAGTAGAGCTTCATAGTCTGCGTCAGAGAAGGAGGCGTTGCTGAGGGCTGTAAGATTTGTAGATCGAACAGATTGGGCGAAAGCGCTGGCGGAGTTTCGGCGTGATTATTCATTAGAACATCGGAAGGCATATTTATGATAAAGCCATGATTAAGTAGCGGTTGCTGAGAAGTATCAAGAGAGAGAGGATGTTGCTGCGCAACAAAAGGTTGTACATCTTTTGGGGATTGAGGTAGAACATCGTACCAGTCACCGAGTTTCAAACAGCATTTTGCAACCAAACGACTCATTCCCATATTTTTTATCATCTCTCTCTAAAATATAACTGATATGACATTCATTAGTATGCTACTTGATTTGCTAAATTATTGCTGATTATCTCATATCAATAAATTATCTTTATATAATGCTGCAATGCAACTGAGCTTAACAGTTTATATATATACAATTGACCTGCCGACCTGCTGCGCGACTGTGCTCGAAAAGCATAAAATAGAGGATAAAAGGAAAAAACTGCACCAAATGAAAACAACTGGAAACTAGATACGGTTAGAAAAAGCTCCGTGAAAGGTGTGAGAGAACTCTCTGCCACTGCACCAGAATCTGGTAAAATCGCGATTTCATAGAACAGTGCTAAGACAAGGTATTGGAAACAGTTTTTGACCGTTGACAATACTGTTAAAAAGATAGCCATTGTGTCCCTGTATAGCGAGAAGTTCATGTGTGCAATTACACTCTAAGAACTGAAGAAGCAAGACGTCTGAGCTCTCACAAATGGTTCTCGGATGAGTCAATGAAGCGTGTCAAGATATAAGACAAGTACTTCGATCAAAATACGCCACAGGAATCTAAGGTATATCTAGATGTAAAGAAATATCAGGTGCTGATGTGAAGCCCAAGGAGTAAAATAAAAAATGGACGTAGGAAATAACCTCAGAATGTTGATCTCCTTATACTTCGAGAAGCAAGTAATATGGCACACAAAATCTCCACTCAAGGCAGGTGGTACAATAGTATGAAGATATAACAAAGAAAAAAGCCATCACGTGGACGGCAAGCATAGAAAAGAAAGTAAGCTTGTTTAATTTTCACTAAATCCTGGCGGAAAACGCTCCCAGAACTGACAAGATTTTTTCTACTTATAGTAAAAACACGAAAGACACTGCATTTGTTAACTAAGAAAACAATTATAGTAAAAATAGGTCAATTAAGAGTATGATATTCACGTCGGAACCTTTTCAGTTTGAAATTGATTGACTAATGTTTCGAGGGTGGTACAAGCCAAATGCGTTAGATTCTCTGCCCAATACTGCTTGCAAACAGCCAAAACCAAAGATGGCTTATCCATTGGTAAATTTAGTATTTCATGTAGCTGATCACTTCTCTTTAAACCAAGTAAATCTGCTAAAATCCGACGCGACATTGATAACTTTCCATACTGACGACAAAGAGAAGCAAACTTAATCCACATTGGACGCATATCACTTCGTGAAAGCACTAAGGATCTAAAATATAACACGAGTCATTTATGCCTTTTCTTATATCTAACAATTATTGATAGTAAAAATCACTTACTTCACCAAAAGAAGCCTTTGCCACTGTTCAATATTTGGTCGACATCCTTGCAAACGGCGACTCCAAACAACTGCAATTCGTGTCCTACGATCAGGACACATTTTATATTCGATAGCTTCTTCTAATTCAGTAAGCTGTTGCACAAGAGTCATAGCTCCATATGCTCTTTCATAGCTTTCAGATACCATTACTGTTAATTCAGTGTCACACATGTCTCGCACCTTTTGAAAGTATATTTTATGTTTAACACAACTAGAAAAAAAGGATATTTGAAAGAATTGAAGATAATGTATTCGAAAGAAATTCTGAAAATGTCAATTTTCAAGCTAAATGACAGCAAATCTCTTAAAAAGGATTTTATCTAGTAACTGAAAAGAATCAGCTTTTTCAAAATTTCATGGTAGAAAATGAAACGGAACATTATCGAAGCAGAGTAAAAAATTGAAACTTTTTCAATGTAAGCCATTGCATCCCGATATTGTTCATTTCGAATGGCCATTACAGCTCGAAGAAACGAACCATCCTGATTGTTTTCATTTATTTGTGAGACATAATTCTTCATTGCTTCCCAATCACCTTAAAAACATAAAACATCAATTTTTACAAAACATGCATAAGCAGTGGGAGTACATCAAAATTTAACTAACAAAGCTTCTTACCGATCGCCCAACAACCTCTTGCTGCAGTAATTGCCATGTTTTGTTTCCTGATCGCATTTGTTGAGGCGCCGACTTCCGCAAACGCTTTTTTTCCAAGATCATTCAATTCATCCCACTGTCCTAATGCCTCTAAGCATCGCATCTGATGCTCATACAGCTACAATTCATAGTTTTAAAAATTTCAAAATTAAGATACAAATTTATATACCACATAATGCACAATAAAACCGAACCTCATCAGTGATACAAGTTTCATTGTTATATATCTCCAAAGCCTTCTCCCACTCATTTAGCTTTTCATACCAGCGTCCTTGTCTCTAAACTGATCACTCATATGAAACGATATTATTTGTGATTTGGATAAAAATGTTTAATAATGGACTGCTTTGATAATTTGAAATCACAAAGTAAGTAGTAAAAACGAAGTCGTTAATGCTCATAAAAATCACAATTACAGCAACTGTTCATTCTTCATAGACTTACTCCAATTTCCATATTGTGTTTTCGAGCAAACTCCACAATTCCAGCCGCTTCTTCTTGAACATTTAATTTATTAGCAAATCTGCAACAAAAATGCCAAACATAAAAAATCTTTGCGAAATCATTTATATAAAAAACATAGAAATTGGATTTACGTGATAAGAGAACGGCAATGCTCCGCATCCGGATTTTTGCTGAATTTCTCACGAATATCTAATTCAATATATCTTAAAGCTTTGGCATAAGCGCGAGTTTGTTCTGCGCATTTACAAAGCCGCTCGTTACCCACAGGCAAGGGCCCCTGAAATCTTAATTTTATACAAATCGGAGAAGGATAATGATATAAATAATTTCTTCATTTGATTGATTACTTTTTCCGAGTGATCCATGAATTCTGCAAGGTTTAGTATCGTTTGTATGATATCCGTATGATTACTATAATCAAGAGCATATTTAAGATTAGTTTCCAAATCCATCTGCTGCCTTTCGTCAAAATCTGTCCAGACGGACATAAAAGCGATATTGAAGAGATCTCTGGAATTAATGCCAAGATTCCAATATCAAAAAATTACAAGCCTTCCGGGCAGATAAGATATAATTTTTCTTTGATTACACAACGATTTCATGATTTAAAAACGACCACTGAATCTTTCACGAATAGTTCAAAAAAGATATAATGTGAAAGAAAAAAAGGAATAAAAGTTGCAATTATACTAAACAAAATGCAAAATACTTCTAACAAAAAGATCTTATGAACAGGAAAATAACGATTACTTTGCAAGCGGCATATGAACATCAGCTAAAGGAGCACAAGCACGAAGAGCTGAAGAAGGACTTTGCCGGATAAACTGAATGCGCAACAAAATAAGCCACTGATCCCAATCCTAGAGAATGGAATCGCAAACAATTAGGAATAAACGGTTGCAAAAAAAAATTTCGGTAAATTTCAAGTAAAAAAGAATATGTCGTCATATTTAGCAGAGTTATAACAAATAATATCACAAATATCTTAATCTTCGCTTTGATATTCGCGACAGATCATGTTCCGGCACTCTTATTGTACCTATTTTGCGATCAGTTTTGTTGTGCACGTTTTCATTGCTTTATTCAAGTTCAATCCATTGATGAAATGGATAAATATCTGGACGTGATCAGGCATGCTGACTAAGTTCACATAATATAGTTTTTTACTATCTCCTTAAGTCTACCACACAGTATCTGGTTAGTGCACTGAAAGGCTTAACATGCGAGTGTGGATCGGTAGATTTCTGAGAAGCATCACTTCAAATGGGCAGTTGTATTGAAAACAATTTAAAAAAGTAAAATGGAGAAGGAAATACAGCGAGAAATCTCCCAAGGTGGTAACATCTCTCCGCTGCTACTCGTCTTGTGCATGGATTCATTGTGTTATCGGTTTGATACGAGGTATACAAAAAGGTGGCGGTACCCATCGATTAAGGAATACACATTACGAACTACTTACTGTTTTTAGATGATATTAAGATCTTCGCAACTAATGAAAATGTAATGAAATCTATGGTCGAACAAGTCCAAACGTTCTTAGTAGAATTAGAGATGAAACCAGCTGAGGTGTGTGCCGATAAAGCGATGCTATTGAAAGGAACTCCAGGTAAATTCCTAAAATAGTGGAAGATAGGAATACTAAAAGTTACGATAAAGCAAAAATTTCATTGATAACTGAACGATCAGCCTACACTGAATGGCAAGAACTTTATCAGAAGTTTATCAAGGCAGTGAATGAGAACGTCATAAGTTTAATAAACTTTTGTACCGAGACTAGGACGTGAACTTCATAATATTGAACAGAGAAGTTAGCTCATGCTTCCCCAGCTTCATAATATTTTTGTAGATACCGCACCTCTATCTACCAGGAGGACAGCAATTTTGAAACAGCAGAAGACTCATGACACATACTTGGCAATTGTTGTACCCTATTTAATAAAACCTACCGTTTTCAATGCTTGGATTTTCTACAAATTCACGTTGGAGTACCAGAAAAATAGTTTAATAAAATTATGGCGTAATGGCATTCGACTAAGCGTTTTTGAATAGTTAAAGGCAAAAAAAACCCATCATGCAAATGCAGGATGCAGACGAATAAGTTCTTGTCGATAGCTGTTTCATCAATGTGGCTGTTATACGGAAATATTTCCGCACAATATGAAGCAAGACATTGTTACCTCCAAGACAGCAATATGTTTGGAACTGAGAAAGATATATGCCAACATTGTAGGAACTTATGAAGACTATAGACCATCTAGTGATGCGATGCGAAATGTGTTATATTAAGACTGTACTACAAGACGCAGTGAGGTCCTGCGATGTATTCATTAGGGACTTTTGCAAGAACTTCTGAAATCACTCCAACGATGCAAAGCCATACTGCTCAGGAGGTCGTCACGAGTGAGAACAGAGACGATACGTATGTTAGAACAACTAGAAAGATAAATGCGGATCGACCGGATCCATGATAAACGACAAGAAGTAATAGAGGATGAACATTGGTACGAACACGTTGACAGCAGTCGAGACCACAGAAGGCAGAAGTATGACATAGTCGCTAATAATTTCAGGTCAGAGATGAAAGATGAAATGCAGGATGAAAATAATTTCGTATGGCTTGGGATGCATTGTAACGAACTTTCATAAATGCTACGGTAAGAAGATCATTATATCTGATCATGTCGAGCACATAGCCAAAAGACAGTGCTCGAGAAAAAGTTCGAAAGCATCTGACTCGATTATCGCCATCACTTTTAGGAAAACAAAGCAAAGGAGACTAGTACAACAAGACTGAGCGTTGAACAAATACAGTGTGAGAGCCGGAACACCACCTAGCCTCAGAATCAATAATGCGCAAACTATAATTAATTCCCTTATAAAGTATATGAACATAGACATTTTCTGATATCTAAAACCAGATAATAAAATAAACCTCTTTTGATGCAAGCTCAGCGGTATTCCATGTCTTTTTCAAAACATCAAAATTAATCCGTTGTCCTTTTTCATGACGAGTGCACGTAAGAAACTGTTTTATTTGATTAGAAGCTGGATACTGCAAAGGGAATATGGCGCTTCCTTCATCGAGTTGTAATATAAGCCTACAATACTGTCGTAATTATTACGTTAAATAAGCTATCTTCACCAAAAGTTTTATTTACTTTATAATTCCGAAATCTTAACTGCAAATAAAAATTTTGCTATTATTACAAACATTTAAACATAGATATGAAGATTGGTAATGATGTAGCTATAAATTCAAAACATGTGATTTAAAGATTCGAAAAAAGTTTTGACAGAATTTAGTTTAAGGATTAGAAAGTATTACTTCATGTAGTCTTCGCAGTGCAAATTATGCCGGTTAAGGGCGTTATCAACACTTTTGCGGAAAACTAGAAATTGTTTCGACATCTGCAGAAATTATTTAATTTACAACACTTTGAACAACACTTCGAATTTAACAAGAATGCTTACATATTTTTCTTCTTTTATAAGTTACCTCATGCATAACAAGTATGGAAAATTAACTTCAGCACAAAAAAAAGTAAATATATTTGAAAATTTTTTAACATTCAAAACTGGAAAAGCTCACTTGTCGAACTATGATCACTAACAAAAGCAACAATTTTTGTTGCATTACAGGAACGGAAATAACTCGCAACCAAACTTGCATTATTCTCGGAGCATGTTCACGAATACAATTAGTTTCAGCCATCCGATAAACAGTGTCTAATGCAATTTTTCGCACCTCAACATTGATGGTTCTATCACCAAGCACAGACAAAATGGGTGGCAAAACAAGATAAATATGCGGAGCCAGACACATTGATATTGACTGCACACATGTGAACACCTGAAAAAATTTTGTTTCGAGTTTTAAATTTGAAAATTTACTGTCCTAAATAGATTAAATAAGTTGTTTTAACGTTAACAACAACTCTTCCAAATAAACTATTACCTAGCAGTAACTTCATCAAAGATCTAAGAAAATGTACTGAAAGTAAAGAAAGACCAAAAAATGCATATTCGAACTAATATTCCATGAAATGTAGTCTAATTGAGATAGTAACGAAGTATGAATATTACTGAACTTACAGCGCAAGTGATGGCTCTATCCATAGTGCGATCTGACTGAACAATTTTCAAAAGATATGGACAAAAGTCAGGAATGTAAGGCGCAAAAGAAGCGCCTAATGCAGTACCAATTTGTTGCATGACGTTAACAATAGTAAGTCGCATGCCTATATCATCTGACCATGATTCCTTCAATGAAGATCTTTGAACTGGTTAGTAAAAAACAACTTTTTAATTTGTAGAAATATGAAAAAAATGATTATCAAGTCTAAGAATATGGCACTTACTCTGACTAAAGCAAACAATTTCGGCATAAAAGGCTTCATGCTTCCACCAATTATTGCAATAAAATTAGCCAACTGTTGAAAATAAAACTGTTTCAAATCAGGCCGATTAGTTACTTGTATTACTTCAATCAATCGAGGTATCACCTGAAATAATATTCAACATTTAAGGAACACACATGTAAACGATTCAAAAAATTATTTGACATTTGAGTAGTATAAAGTAACATAAATTGCAATCTAAATGATTCTATAGTAATTCGGTGAATAACGCTGAAATATGTCCCATTACCTTATCTACGTAAAGATTACAACTTGGACCAATGCTGCCAAATACAGTTAATAGTGCCTGAGTAATATCACAGTGCAAATGACTGAGTGCATCATCATTCAGCATTTGCATCAAATGCGCTATCGAAACTGCAGGATACAGTTCCGATAAAGTGCATCTTTCATAATGAAACCACTGAATAATGTCTGAAAAATGAAAACTTTCCAGAACCCTCAACAAAAGTTACTGTACAATAATAAATTGTATAATGTGTATAATCCAATACATAAGATCATAATAGTAGTCTACTAAACAAAAAGTTTAATTATGTTCAGTTAAATAACTATCAAAACTGTTACGTAATAGTAAAATGAGAAGGCCAGAAATAATACCATTTTTCATATCTGACAATGGAGACGTTGCTGGTAATGATAAGGCCAATGAATTTGATTTCTGAGAGGAAACTTTACCAGTGAAAACTTTATGCATGAATGGATCCAAAGCTCCAATAATGCCCAAGACCTGAAAATTAATGAAAAAGAAAATAAAGACATCTCATGAAAGTCCGGATATTCTGAAAACTGCAAGTAAAAGATTACTCTCATAGTCATTCGACGCATTGATACACTCATTTCTGTTCTTAGCAACTTCAGAAGAACGTCCAACAACTCAGGGTAATTTTTATACGGCTCTACAACATATGCTGCATTTTGACAAAGCTGCCCCATAGTACGCAAAGCAGCCTAAAAGTATTATAAATGACTTTCAAATGAGACAACCAATTAAAGATGTGAATAAGATATACGAAAACGTACCTCTCTGCGACTCAAACTACTCGAATCCTGCAGAAATTGAACTAAAGACGGAAAAAGCGTCTCAATAGAAAGTACCAAGTCGGCACCACCAGTGACCGCCAACTCACTGATAGCATTCAAAATCTGGAAACTTTTAACCTACTTTTCATATCCATATCAAGATAATTTAAAGTTATAAAAAGCAACTGACAACACTAATTTATGATAAATTAACGAACCTGTACAGTAACATCTACATGACTGACTTCAGAGCTTAGTTTTGGAACTAAAGCTGTCAATACTGGATTCGTATATGGTTTCATGAACTTTGGAGACTGCTTAGCCACCTGAGCAATTAAACGAGCGCTGTGTTCCTCAAGCCTTAAATTAACATTTTATACATTGTATTCTCTTTCCAAAAATTATGACACAATTCTCACTTTATGAAAAACTTGACTAATATCGGCGATCTGAAAAAATTAAATAAAATTCAATTATAGAAACAAATACTTATCAAAATATGACTATTAAAAAGTTTGAAAGGTTTTAGAGTCAAGTGCACCTTTGAACACCGCTGTGAGTTAACTGAGATAGTGTTTCCAATAAAACACTTCGTAATGTTGGCAAGACATAAGCTGGATTCAAGCTGCCCAATTTTCCAAGCAAGGCTACAGCGTGTTCCTGCATCTCCAGCTTTTCATCACGCAAAGTCATGAAAATGAAATCAAGCATATCAGTCTGTGCTAAATGTGACAATAGAAGTGGATCACCATCTTTGAAGCACTGTAAAACTCTTAAGCGTACTTCCACTGCTGAAACATAGAAAACTTCATAACGTTGACAAAACATAGGTAGATTAAAGCTGCCAAAAAAATTGAATTCAACTAAAACAAAACAAAAAGTATGATAAAAATTCAGTTAATAGAGACTTTTTCAACAGAGAAATCTTGTATAATCAAAAATAACTTTGTTGGAAATCTGACAAAAATTATCATGAAAGAAAAAGATTTTTAGTAGATTCCTTAGCTTTCAGTAGCAATGATGTCAAATTTATTCAGCAATACTTCATGCTCAACAATCTATAGACTGCAGCTCAAACAATTAACATTAAAACGAGGTCAAGAATTCCAAACCTTGATTATATTTTAAATCATTTAAAGGAAATTTTCTTTCAAAAAGTCAATCAGTTTTTAAAAGATGAAACCATTAACTTTACAAGAACTTACATGGGTCAACAACAGCAACCATGACCAACTGCCGAAGGACAGACTGAATTAAATTCAAAACATTGAATCGCTGATTTTTGTCAGCACAACCGAAAGATTCAAAAACTCTCACAAACGGAGTCAACATCCTGGCACAACAATCTACTGCAGCTAAACGCACCTCTATGCAATCGCAGGATAAGTAACCCTAAAAGATTAAGATTTTACAAAGATTACATCACAGATATTCTAGATGCTAACAAATAAAATAGATTTAAAACAATGACAATAATAATCCCTTACGTGAGCAATATAATTTATAAACATTTGAAGAGCATGTCGTTGGAATTCAAATCGACCAAGAGTGGCCAAAGCAAGATTTGTCAATACTACATTAGTGACATTCACTGGTCCAGTTGGCATTAGAGGCTCCGTTGGTGGATCAAGTTTACTAGGTAGCTTACGGTTCATCAACAACTGACAAAGTTCTTTCAACAAACCATCAAGTATTTCAGTCTTTAATCTAGGTAATGACTGTATTATTTCGTACGCAACATCCGTTAATCCTGTAAAGTGACCGATTCGTTTATAGTTATAAATCGTTCAAAAGAACTAAAGAAGCAAAAGCATAGAAATCTAAGATATTTTAAAAAGTTTGAAACATCTAGGTTTTTTCAAAATTAATTATGAGCTCTACTATCTAATCCTGCTCTGATTTTTATTATGGAGATAACAAGAGTGCGTGATCAAATCATGAGTATCCTCAGAAGACTGAAAATTTTGTAGACAAGATATCTCATATACTAATTTTAAGGGAAAATGAAATATTACCTTTTGAAAGGCCCGTCGAGAACAAAATCGGTAATAATGCCTTAACTTCTGTCTCTATATTTTCTTTCAGCGCATGAATAACTAACGTCAAGCACAAAAAAATATGTTCGTCAACCAATTTATGCCTCAAAAAACAGAGAATAAGAAAATAGCAGAATTTACCTGCAACCTCCGAAAAAAGCTGCAGCTTTATTTTATCAAATGGAACAAGTGATAAGCTTCGCTTATCATAAGTGTTATCATATGCACTTCCACTTTCTCTGGCTTATAAAATTTTTTTAAATTTTCTCTGACTTGTAAAAGGAAACTGAGCTAAAAAAAGGAAAGATTTGACTAACTTGTTTGCTGCGGTTTGCAACTGCATCTGTATCACAGCGAAAAGACGAGGCACTCTTGACAAGAGTTCTTTAGGACGATCAAGGACTAATAAACCAAGAGTAAATAGAGCAAATGTATGTTTAGCTGTCATCATCAAAGCATGGTTGAACATTGCATTTATGTCGATATCAAATACCGTAGCTTTTGCTAACTGCGTCTTTTGAAATGAAGAAAGACGAGGTAAAATTTCAAGCAATGTTGCCTGACAGTAAACATAACGTGAAGTATATGCAAGATTACACACACGATAAATCTGAAATAACAGAGGAAAGTCAAAAAAGTGAGTTAAATAATCATTTGCTGAATTTTCTTTACGGGATTGCTCATAAGCCATAAAGTGGTAATCTGAAAAATTTTTGGGAATAAATTTTAGTCACTGCTTGAAAAATAAAAATCAGTGAAATAGTCATTTGAAAGTTTAGTGCACTGAAACAAAAATTCTAAGATAATAATCAATAATAAATGCAGGAGTTCAGTCAACACTGCAAAAAAGCATATGAAATTAAATAAAATGAAAGCCAAATTGCTTTAGTGAATAAGCACAACTTTTACATCTATAAATCAAAACTTCACGGGAGTCCCTATTAGCAGCTTAGAAATAATGCAACGCTAACATCGTCAAATTTTTCAGCAATAAGTTGATTAGCAGTTCGACTATCAACAGTCACTGAATGTGTACGCTCTGTGAGCCAGTCAACTGCATTTGACCCAATTACTGTTCGAACATTTTGCTGGGGTTGGCGACCAAGTGCCAAAATACGTTGGCGTTCCGCTGCAGCATTGCCAATACGAAGCAGTTCATTTAATATCAGAAGCATTGAATGCTGTCTTTCATCTCGACTTAAAGCATCAAACTTCAAACAACTTATTGCTTCTTCGTAACAGTGCTACAAAGTAATATTTATACATGAACAGCATTTAAGAACCTTAGGAATTATATCAAATAAACCAGTTGGTAAACAACAATGAACTTTAAATGTTTTGTTGTTAGACAATATCAGGAGCATTGAATGCTAGTTTCTTTTTTCGTTCGACATTTATATTATATATATAAAGAAAAAAACCCAAGTATATTAAAGAAAAGATAAAACTAATGTGGAAAGCAAGTCACCCAGCAGTTTTGATAAAAGCTTCTGAAATCATTGAATTTTAATACAAGTTTTTAGCAAGATGATTTTATGTAAACGTAAGATTTTTATTACGACAGCAAATGATAATCTTCAAGATACTGATGAGTGCATGAATTTTAATAAATCTTGTAATCCTTTTTTTTAAATATTTGTTGTACGCTGATACGGAAATTTATTCTAAATCACTTACCCAATACCATTCTGATTTTTGACGTGCTTCACGTTGTGATGTAACGGCGAGAGCGGCATGCAACGCTTTAGTTGCTGCTATACGTATCGAAACCTTAAAAAGTCAAAATTAAAGATACAATAAAGCAGAGGCCCAATTTTTTATAATTTAAGATCTGCAGCAAATAAATTATTCAAAAGATCGTTAATGTAAAATAATTTACTGCTACTTTGAATACATTTTACTTTAAATAAATAATATCTTCATCCTAGAAACTTCATGAAAGACAAACTTTGGGATCCCTGATGACTTTGAAAATATTTGAAAAGAAATTAGATGCACGTAAGAAAAATGATGTAGACGTATACAAAGCCAATTGCTTTGCTAGAAGAACGGCAGCAAGTCGACGTGATTCGAACCTTTCAGATTCTTCAAGCCATTCACATACCTGTCAAATTTTCCCAATATAGAACACAGTTAAACTCTTGACTTTAATAAATTTTTGGCTACAACATGAGTACTTATGTTACTGTGATCAAAATGAAATTAAATAACTAGATGTATACTATACCACGGTATTAAACACACTTCTGTTTTCTGCAATCTTTGATACTTCCATTGCACAAGCAAAATTTTTCAAGTAACATTTTGAGGTAAAGTACTGAAAATCACCTGATTAATGGACTTTTCTACTAATTCAGCTGCAAAAGTTTTCGACGTCTGAATCAAATATACTATCGCTCTAGCGGCTAGTTTCATACCTGCTTCATCACCCTGTATGAGTGCTTTCAAAAGATACTTCGCAAAACGAGGAACACGTTTTGCTTCATCCCCAGCATTTTCAACCAAACAAGCTGAAATTGTTAAAATTGTGTCGAATTACAGATGGAAACAAATGAATGTTGATGAATAACTACAATTAAAGTAATCATATAATAGTATTGAATACCTATTAAAAATATCCCTGCTTTCCTTTCATCACCATCCATACTTGTTATTAATGTGTGAATAGCACTCTGAAAAAAATGCAGGAAATAAATTATGATGATAGAACACCAATATAATCTAGATTCTTCTGTCTTCATATAATCGTCGAAATCATCTTTAAAATTAAGAGTCAGAAAATATAATATTGATCATATTTCCAAAAAAGTGACTTTTAATTGAAAATAAATCTAATAGTACATTATTCGGTCTCAAATAAAATACAGAAGCTAAAATTTAAATTCACAAAAAAATTTTGAAACTGTTTTTTGCTAGTTTTACGAAGCGAACATTTTGTTAATAAGAAAAGAGATACTTATAAATAAAAAATTGATGAGTAAAATCAACTTGATCAACTTTAGCGTCGAAGGTAGCGAAAAATTCTTCTATAAACTGATCACTGTTATCTCTTAACTCTCCATTTACATAACTGAAAACTTTTTAACCGAAATTTTCTCAGTACCTCAAATGTTCCAACAAACGAGTGATACAGATTTTTAATACTTTTACCCATTGCTTCATATAATTACAGAGGAGAATTTGTAACAACTGAAATGAACTCTATCTGACTGCAAAGTCCTTAACAAAAACATATATAACACTGAATGCAGTTATTTATCTTCAAATTATCTAGAAGAACGAGAACGTTTTCAATAAACATATATTTCGATATATTTTTATAAGAGAAGAAATTACTTATAAAGTTGTCTGGCTACTTTCAATCGATTGTCGTCTCCTTTTTTTTTTAAGCGTGAGAGAAAATCTGCTGCGACTGCTCGAGCTGATGTTTCTCGAACAGTTTGATCCATCCTACAAAATCTTATGCTTTCTGTCAAATATAACATCTTCAAGTTGCAAAAGTTATCATAACTGAAATTATACCACAATTACGTAAGAAAACCCTAAAAATAATTAATGCTAAAGATAACTAAAAGATTTAATGAAACCAAAACAAACTAATTCAAATCCATAGCCATAATATAATTAGAAATATATTTTTTTATATTTGAAACTATCATATTTAAAAGTACAGTAAAGCCACTATGGATTAAAAAAACTAACATATAGAGCAGAGTGGTCAATTTTATAAAATAGTAATGACACAGTAATGCATAACTATAAATTACATTTTTCACGACAGTCAGGTTCAATTCACTACATACACAACTATAAATTATAGGAAGCACTATCAAAATAGACATGGATGAAGAAATGACTACCTAATCATACCGGTAAATCTCAAAAGGACAGTAGCACAAACACGTGAACAATCAGAAGACTACACATTTACCGAATTAATTTTAATAGAGCACTTAAAATCTTGCATATGATTTATATTATTGAATGACGTGACATTTTTGATACTACTTCATGACAGTTCTGTTTCAAGAATTCCAAAAACTATAATGAAATCTTTTAATATATTTTTAATCATGATTATAGGAAGGATAATATAAATAATCATCCTAACAAGTTCATCAATACCTTTAATACCTTTAATATGACTTCGAATAACCTTACACAAGTATCTGAACTAATAAGTGTGATTATAATACTCCGAGATGATTACGATAGAATGCTTCATTGCAAAGTAACAGTGCGTTCAACTACCGCAATTTAATACAAAGGTTAATCTTTGTTCGGGAAGTCAAATTTTCACAGCCTGTTAAATTTTGCTAAAGTGTAGAATCTTGCCTTACTTGTATAATTGTGTATGATGAGTATTACTTGTTTTTCTTTCCTTTTTTTCAGATTTAGTTCCAGATTCATCAGTCGCAGATTGTGTTCTGATTTTGCGATTAATTGTTTAATCATTAGTTTTTCATTTCAATCAGTTCTGCGGTCATGGAATGAAAACTGATCATTTAGATCTAAATCATTATCCGGACTTTCCTTTTTTACCTATCATCAATTTACCCAATTTATTTCTGGCTTATTAAATCATAAATTAAATCATCTTCTGATATAAATATACTCACCATGGACTTTGGCTTTTGATAATACTTTTTTGATTAGTCATTAGTATCCTTATGATAAGTAATGCTTAGTCATCATCAGTATTATCGATTGCTACCACTATAATTATCTTTTGTAAATGTTGGTTACAATGTCTTGTGTCCTCAGAAAGTTTGTTTCAGAGTTTGTACTTGCAATTTCAGCAATATTAAGAGCACAAAATTGCTATTTTCAAAAAAGTCTCTCAGCCACTTCATTAAAAGGTATTATTTGTAATGTGAGTACTAGTTACTGTTTCACTACAGCCATATTTCATGGTTTCATTTTCTTATTTATCTTAGATAACTGAATTGAAGCTTCTTGTTTTAATTTTGGTAATTATCAAATCATGCAAAAGTGTCATTAAATTTGTTTTAATAAAAAATTCATTTATATTACTCTTTACAGAGTTACCATTGCAAGGAAGGAATGTGTTCCAGACAAAACTTGAGCAAGCGTAATCCGATAAGGTAAAATATGATATTGACCTTTGTGGCTAAAAATTGCAGTATGAATGGTTCAATGAATTTTGCAGTTTTGTAGTGCCTATGCACAATAAATTCATATAAGTTAATTGTTTTTTAAATATGACTGTAGCACTAAAAGATTATAAGGATAAGAAATCATAAGAATATTGCTGGAAGTCATGGCAAGAATGAAATTAGCATCAAGCATTAGTTCAATAAACAATATTTGTGATCAATATGTAAGCGTAATTCTTAAACAGTTACGCAGTTACATAATAAAAGTTGTCATGGTTTTGAAAATGCACGTTTTTAGATCATTTTCACTAAGTACTGCTGGATCCATGGTCCGAAATCTGCCATTCCTCGGTTTCTTGACTGGTCTTCTTCTTGTATTTGTCATTTTCTGGATTTATAAGAATCAGAATTTGAAGCTTTATTTAATGCAAAATGAAGTTGAGTATGAGAAAGAGCAACATGCTAGACTATTAGTGCAGAATATCGGTTTGTTTAAAGTTGTAAGCTGTGATCACTTCATAATGTTTTAATGTTCGAACAGTTAGTAGTGTTTGGGTTAATGTTAATTTTTTTAAGTTGCACTTTGTGTTTATTGTTTAACGTAGTAAATTTTCTGGTACCAGGCATCCATTTTATTAAGACATTTGATTTCTAGAATTGAAAGCTGTACTTCAAAAGTATGAAAGTATCGAAAACTATTGGCAAAAAAAACTGCAGGATGCACTTGTAAGTAATGAAGGTTAAATTTATAGCTTTTTCCACCTGGAACGTAGTTTTTGGTAATTTACATTCAAGAAAGTAACTGTTCAGGTTTTACTTACAATAATACAGTTTTTCTATTGCTTGAATTTAATCGCATTTACCATGCATGAATAAAAAATGATAGAAAACATTGAATAAAAAATTTAAAAGAAAAGGTATTGCAATCACTTTTTTTATAAGCTTAATATCATTTATCTTAATAAAATAAAGAACTTTTATGATTTTAACTTTTTAGAGTGTATCAAGAAAGTAAAAGACATAAATGAAACTCTATTGTCTTGTATGGTGATGCAGAGGCAGTGCAAGCAGGAACTGAAGTTTGTTTTGTGATATTTTCGTCATCTTTGTAATTCCATCTGTATCGAGAAGAAAGTATCGAAAAAAATTTTCTCCATTTTTTCTTGTCTATCCACTACTTTGGAGAAGAATCAAATAATTTTAATAGAGATGCTCTAATATTTTTGTAGTAGCTTATCTTACAAACACATTTTGAAAAAATATAGACAGTAACAGTATGAGTTTCAAGTAAGACATGGTGAATTTTTTTCTTCTGTTGTTATTTCTTAGAATGGAATGCAAAGCTGTGCCATTAGTCTGACAAGATTGATCTCATTCTTCATTAGTCTAAGTTCTTGCTTTTTGAATTTGGTTCAGGTATGGCAATAAATATATAATACGCTTATGAGATTTTTTGAAGGCAGTAAAATCTATTTCGGTGTCAGCTAAATTCATCTCACTTTTTTCAGCACATGTCTCGATTCGCTGTCTCCAGTCAAATTCTTAGTGGTACGTTTGCTGACTCCATGTTCACTAATTCATATAATTTGTTCATCATTATTTCATTAATCTGAGGAAACTCAGATTATGAGTTTATTTGGTTGATAGTTCTCAGCATTCAGATGTCTCAGTCGCTAACAGTAAATCATTCTGAACAAAGTCATGATGGAAAAAGAAGAAAAACAATGGGAGAAAGTTATCAGGTTTATTTTTTAAGAATAAATTTTTAAAGTATTTTTTTTAGATTTTTATGATCTTATTTGAACTTGGAATTTGTAAGAATTGCCTTTGACTAGTATTTGCAGCATGTAGTGATCCGGAAAAATTTTTCCAGGCTATTAAATTAGATTAAAAACAGGTGGCCAGGCTTAATAAGTGCTTCAGCTGTTTTTATTTTTTTGCTTTTTTTTACACAGCAATTCATTTATTTTTAAGGTTTGATTTAGCTCTTACAAGAAAAATTTTCGCAAGAAAGCTTTGTTGAAAAGGACAAATTATTTTCATCAACACTGATACCGTTAAACTCACAATACAAAAATGATATCATCACAAGTTGGGAAGTAAATATAAACAGTCCATTTGGAAATGATTCCGCATTTAATGTAATTTTGAGATTTTTAATCAATAAAATCATTCAATGTAAATGTACAATCTTTCATGATTTCTTAACAATGTAAAATTGTAAGATTAAAGAAACAATTTAAACCTGTAAAGTTGTATTCTAAGATTTCTTCTGGTCACCATAATTGGTCCGGCATTGTATAAATTTTATTTATTTTTATATCTTTATAAAAAAATTGTTTTCAGCCATCTGGAGAAAAACAGACTGTTAGAGCAGAGCCCTTAATATCACCATCTCTTAAACATAAAGATCAAACTGTACGACCAAGTATGCTATTTTGTCTTTTCATATATGAGTATATTTTTAAAGCTGTGTCAGGATTTTTTAAAAATAAAAACAATAGTTACCTTCAAATTGTGAGTAATAGAGAATCAAGCTACTTTTCAACGCGCTTTGCTCTTGTAAAACTTGTTTGAAGATCAAAGTAATATTTTCTGCTATATATACAAGTAGAGATATGTCGTTCAGAATTGCAAGATCTCAGTTGCAAAATTTGTTCTGTAACTAAAGAATAAATTTGTAAAACAAATTCTGTTGGTAGGACTTTCCATCTCGATGTTGTCTTGTTAATTTTTGTCAATAATATCAATCAATTGCCTTCCTTTTAGAAATAAAAATTGTGGTTGTAGTTGGCATCATTTTCAGAATCAGATCTGACTCGAAATAATTTCTTGGACGAAAAAGCCGAATTCAGTGGTATTAATGATCATCGTTTATATAACGAAAACCGAAAAACTATTGATAAAGCAGAAATTATTAAAGGAGAATACGTTGATGATACAGCTCAAGATATAAAACCAGGGAAAGCTATTAATGTATAGGACTTCTAAATCGTGAAGTTTGTAGTGCCCAAACTGTTTTGATTCAAAATTATATTTTCTATGCTTTTTGTGAATTATATAAGTTGCTCCATTGCAATATTTGAAATACAGTGAAGATAAAGAAGGTCAAAATGAACTAAATCTCAATTGAAGTAGCTAATGTGAAAAAATTGGAAAGAACATGCGAATAACTCTTGATTCTTAAAGTAGAAGATTGTTGTTCAAGTCGTGAAAATCATTTTTAGGGAATATGTCAGAGCTCTGTAATGTTTTAAGAGTTTTTTTTCAGAAGTTGGGAAGTTATTTGTTTCAACTACGCATGCCTGCTATTTGAATGTTGTTTCCTTCAAAATTTCTAATGCACTTGCGAATTGCTTTAAGATTGCACATTTTGAGCATTTTTATTTTTATTAAAACCTTTGATAATTGATCCAGTAGTGCACATTTTGCTTATTATAATTAAACTAAAAAAATTTTTTTTAGTTTCATGGTTGCAATCGAGTTGTTTTGGTTAAGTGAAATAATTATTGCTTAGATATTTTTTTCATTTTTCGATTGCAGCAAGGTTGATAAATTGGTATTCAATGATCTCTTCATTTTTATGTTTTAAACGTGCTATACTTGATAGTGTTGCCAAGTGACATGGTATTCACCAAGCAGCGCGCATACTTTATAAATTTTTGTTTATATGATTAATCAAACTAGGCATTATTTTTTATAGATGGATTTAAGTTTTATCAATACGTGGGATCCAAATACGAAGATCCTATTTCTTCGAGAAGCCAGTATGACAGGTTTTGCATTTTTGTTACTATTTTCCAGTTGATCTATTATGAGATCTTCAAGAAAAAAACTATTTCATTTATTTAGGAAACAATTTTTTATTTAATCACAATTAGTACTTTTAGTACAGATACAAACCAAAAATTAGGTTTTTTTCTACATGGTGTGATCTATTTGCGCTTTCATGAATATGTCGAGGTTGTTGACTTTTTACCTTTCTTTATTTGTTTATCTTCCTGAAATTGTTGATGAGATAATCTAAGTAAGAAATACAAAATTGATCCTTATCTAACATAGATGAATTATATTTCATTCTCTGTTATAGAAAATTAGCTTCTAGAAATTCACAGTAGTGTAGAAATGCTTAATTTTTTGAAGTTTTAAAAGGCATAAACTTAAAGTCTATCACATCTGTAAAATATCTTAATAATTGGTTGTAGGTCGATATTTTTATAGCCCTTGATTCTCATATATTTATCCTTATTTTTTGGGTCTGATTACATTTTTGAGATCATTTTTATTTTCCAGATCTGTCTGGTAGTTTGTTTGCAGAACTCAGCAAACGATTCAAAGAAGTAATTACACGGGATTTGGAAGGTAAGCGTACTAGATTTGTTTCTCCCATTATGCTTTTCGGTATTATATATGACTTTCATGTTGCTCAAATTTTTTAGTTATAATTGATTTCCATGTTTCATCAGCGAAATTAAGTTGCTTTGTGTCCCAAAGTAGTATAATTTCAAATATCATGTATATTGTCTGAGATTGTCAAAGGTAGTTGTATAGCATATCATAAATTCAGATTCCTTCGAATAATCATTAGTTTTTATTGCGTAATAATTCGACTTTCGAGTTTGACATTTTTTTATTGTACACTTATCCTTGTTTATTTTATTCCATATCATTAAAGGTAGAGATGGTATATCTATATTCAGCACCATTAAATTTGAATGATAAGATGAGGAATAATAAAAAATTGTCCAATTATAATTCATTTCAACTTTTGTCAGGAAATATATATTGTTTTTAGAATCTAATGTTAAGGAGGAAATTTATGATGGCATTGTCATTATTGCTACGTTTCTCGTTGGGCTTGATCGTGCTCTGCGGTCAGCTTTTTTAGCAGCAAAACCTAATGGTGTATTAAGAGTATTTATTCAAAGTAACTTTAATTTTGAAATATTTTCCTATAATCACTATTTTCATGGTTCGTAGTTTTTTCATAAAGTTTTTATGATTTCGAATATTTCAGATATTGATAAAGTAAAAGGTTTGAAGCAAATTAAATTGGCTGGATTTGTAGCTATCACAGAAATTGACAATGACGCATGGAGTATATTTGATTGCAAAAAGGTTTTATTTTTAATTTACTTTAATTAAAAGCATTTTTTATTTATGTGATGACTCCCTACTAACATTTTTTTGGATCAAATTTGTTAATAATGTTTTATGAAGCGCAATTTTTGACGCCAAAATGTGTGTGTGCCAATGTTGAGTAATCATCAATTTTATTTTTTTCAGGCTTTTGTCTCTCACATATTTCTATTTTTTTTTCTTTTCTGATTCATTTTTGAAATATTTTTCAGCCCAATTTTAAAGTAGGCGCTGCACATACTTTGAAACTACCAGTTTCTTGCAAAACATCCAATTTCTGGAATATAAATGTAGCAGAAGACGATTTGATTAATGAAGATCTATTGTTGCAAGAAGAGGATTATTCTAAACCTGTAAATACCTTAAAAGGTTACGTTTTAAAATCTGCTGCAGCTTTAATCTTTTTATGTTGGTTTGTAAAGTTCCTTAAAATTCATTTTAGCGAACTGTGACCCATCAAATGAACTAAATAAGAGAAAACCATGTAAAAACTGCACATGTGGTTTAGCTGAAATGGTGGAAACTGATAAAGTTTCAACACAAATGATAAAATCATCCTGTGGCAATGTTAGTTTCATTATTAATATTATGTTGTTATAATATTTGTTGCAAATGAAAGTTTATTTTCATTAAGTAATTTGATTGTTGCAAGAAGAGCAAAATTTTAAATTTGGAAAAAAATTGGAAATAAAAAAACAGCTTAAATACGTCATAATATTTGGACTTCTTTTGAGTGTGGCCGTGGTGATGCATTTCGCTGTTCTACCTGTCCTTACTGGGGTTTGCCGCCATTCAAATATGGAGAAGAAGGCAAGATCAAGCTGAGGACTGTTGATGATAACATTTAATTTGTTTCCAATGTTGTTTGTGCAATTTATATCTGATTTAACTTGTCCTGAATAGTTTTTTTGCATTTCGTGCAGCAAAGTTTTTGATGCGAATCATTCGAGTCTTTTTTATTTTGATCATTAAAATTTTTAAGTTGAATTGGAGAGACTGCATCGAAACACGGTTAGCAGTGAAAACATAATTGATTTTGGCGGTGTCATTTTAATGCTTTTCTTTACTTTAAATAAATGCTTTCTGGGTCTGCAGTATCAGTGGTATGAATTTTATTTCCCTCAGTATTTCTGTAAGATTTCAGATTGAGTTTACAGAGTACTTGAAGTAAAAAGTGCTCCGTTTTGGAAATGTGAAAAATGCTAAAACTAAGCGTGAAGCAAATTATTACAAGTAGTCAATCTCCAATAGAGGAAAGAGTATTAGTAAAAGTTTGATGCTGCATGTGATAGTTTTGCAATGTTTTGTTGTAGTAATCTTATCTTGAGACTAGGTCATTAGGTTTGTAGATATTTTTTTTTAATATTGAAGGTTCTGGATTTTCAAAGTATTCAGATGTCTTCAAACTTACTTTTGTTCAGGAAATGTTGAGTGCAGACTTTTTGAAAGATTTGCCGTCGCTGAATCAAGAGAATTTCTCTTTGTTTTCAAAACACGTAATGACTTTTTTTTGATTTGATTTGTTAATAGCTAGATGAATGAAATAGTTTGGCAATATCTTTGCCATCTTATGTAGATAATATCGCAAAAACATTTATGATCATTTTTACACTTAATTGAGGTGATGTGTTATTTCATTTGCTGAATTTGTCGTTCATTTTTTCAATTAGAATAGAATTCCACTCTTTCTATGTTGTAAGAAGAGGTATTTGATTTAGTGGAGGACAATTGTCCATTAGCTTGATACGAGAAACATTTGTAATTCAGTCTTAATATTCAGACCTTTTTAGATCTATGTTAGTAAGATATTTTGTAGCATGGGTTCGCCAGAACAGAGTACATTACTCCGAAGGAAGATGGTGAAAAACAAATTACTATTGAAATGAGGCCTCTTTTATTGAGATATTTGCATACAAATTGGAGAAATACGATCGAAAACGTTTCTTCGGTAATATTTTTTGAATTATATGGAGCAGTGAAAATTGTATTGCAAAATAGTAATTTGACGAACGACTTCTATATATTGATTTTCTAGTATTATTAACAACAGCATAAAATATTCTTTAGAAGATTTAGATCTGATTATTGCATTTCCACTTTGTCAGAAGTCATCAATTTATCAACAACTGAAATTTACACTAGTTTTTAATATCTTTGCTTGATAAATATGATTAGCTAAGATAATTGGTACTTGCTAAAGACAAAAAAAAATGTATTCCAGAACGTTCAGTCAACGCGGATAGAACGGAAACGGCCGTTTGAGTATGTGAACGGTTCCATTCTTGAAAACGGAACTGCTAATGTGATACGAATTAAAATAAGACGGCAAGATTGATTCTCAAATTCATGTTTTCTTTTATATTCTGTTCTGTAATTTTTTATTGGTAATCTTGTCAATTTACCAATTTTCACATTTATCCAACATTGTACTGAGTGCTGGTATATTTTTCACTCATTATTCATTGATTTATATTTAATTCTAAGTATTCATAATATCACGTATTTAATGCTCATTTTTGTTGGGTAGTACTTCTAACATTGTCATGTTTAGAATAGATCAACTCCTTGCTAAACTGATATATTTGCATGCTTTATCGTTTTAGATTCATAAAGCTTACGAGTGTTCTAAAGCAAAGTCCCTTTCTCACTTCGTTTATTTTCATATCTGTGATGCAAAATAAGCAGACCATTTCGCGCTCCATCCCATGATATTCATAGCGAGTTGCAACAAGTACTGAGGTATTGAGTGAGATTCTTTTTAAAATTTGGATGATCATGAAAAAAAAGCATGGGGAGGGACTTTGAAATTCAAAATTCAAAATTTGATGGATGTGTTGTAACAAGAATATGATAACAAAGGATGAAAAGCGAAAAATGAGAAAGAATTGATATGGATTGGTTGGATGCAATCTTGTAGTGATTCTCTATCACTGCAGCACATAATCGCAATGTGATTTGAATTGAAGGAATTTTCTCTGCGTGGTAATGATCATAAGGTAGTATTGATCTTATATCCTTGATTAAATGCAGAATTGACTGCAATAAGAATTTTAAAGCTTTTGCATCCTTCAACATTCAGTGATATTTTGGTACGAAACTGCCATCATTTCTCACAGGATTTGGATGTAAATGTTTGTATGATTACAGATTATTCATCAGTTTTAGCCTTCTATCAAATCTTATAGTTAATCAAAAAGTTCAAAACCTGAAATTAATTATGTATTAAATATATTTCGTGGCACTAAAATTTTAATTATCAACTCAAGATGACAATGAGTTAGTAGCTACATGAATATCTGAAACTAAGATTGTTAGATTGACAGGATTATTGCTCTTATGATGGTCATGCGATGTTTGACGTTTAATTAATACTTGGGTGTTTTTAATTGTTGGCTATTGATGAGTGGTTTCAGTCAATACCAACGTATTAATTTATTTCGTTAATTTGATACCCAATGAAGTCATAATTTATTAGTCAAAGTATTTTTTGAGGAAGCTGTTACAAACTCTTGGTCATCAGTGACTGCGACAAACTTGTTTCAATTTCTGGAATGATGAATTCGAAACACCCCTTACTACAAGAATCTTCCGTAGTACTGAAAAAGTCTCATTTTAATAGTATTAGCCGTAGATTTCAAGAGTAACTTATGTTAAGGAGTCAACCATGATCAGAAATAAATGTAAGTGGACGGAGTCAATTAACAGAAAATCATTTCAAATATTGAAGAAGAATAGATTTTTAAACCGAAGTGGAAGGTTTTTTATCTTGTTGAAGATTTATTATAGCTTAATTGATTTAGTCGCACAGATCTAGCATTCATTATTGTATTGAAGAATGCATCTAACATTCAAAAAATCATACCATGGATGGTCGCAGTCAGTGTCTTGTACGATTTTCTGGGGTGAAACAACTTCCTCACTTGTCGTAATATCATAAACTTTTGGTATTTTCAGCACAGTTTTATGATTGCTGAATTATATTGAGGCTAGCTTAGATATATTCAATTATTAAATCTATCAAATTTTGAAATTACAGTCTGTAATACTGTATGATAACATGGGGGTATGAATTGATAGAGAACTGAGGAAATTTTTAATTAAGAAAAATGATAGCAGTAAATTCAAAATTCCGAAATATTTCCGTAATATTCTTAAATTCAATCATAATTTCGGAAAATTCAAGATTTTGGATATAAGAAATGCATACTTCATTGTTAATTGCTTCATATTTTCATCATGAGTTTTTTCGTCATTAGAAGATGCCATCTGTGTATCACTGGTTGATTCTAAACGGCATATTGCAGTTTGTAACTCAATTGCACAATGATTATATGTCTGAAAATATGACAGTTTCGAATGATTACTGGAATTGAAGACTTGATACAATTCTGGCCGGCAAAATTTTATCAAAACAAGTAATTGTTAAGATATTACAGACGCACAGAATCTCCTTCAAATCTCGCAATCTATCTCTGACTGATTATACGTGGGAAGTTTCTAAAAAGTATGCAGTGAAAATGTGCCCACTTTTGAAATGCTGCTTACATCTTGCGAGGATGGTACATTCCGTGTTCTGACACTTTCTTCATTTATCATTCTAGTGATACTGCTTGGTTTATCTGTAATTAATATGCATTAAGATTGTGCATCATAAATGATGAACATTCAGTAATATATACTAAGTATTTTCAACAGTATATACTGCACTACGTATTCCCGCATAAATTTTTTCTATTCATCACGCACTTTTTATTATTGAATTGCGTATTACTCTTGCAAATCACTTTTTTGCACTTCCGTCTAATTCAGATTTTTCCGTATTTAAAAAAATACTTTTTCCGACTGAGACATTTTTTTTCGTACTGTAACGAATTTAACAGCAACATCCTTTGTTCTATTTTTCGAAGTAGTTAATCGGTTATTAAATTCAAATTTTTTATTGCAGTTGGGATAAAATTAAGGCTAATGGAGTGGATTAATTCTTCATTTTAAATATGTGAAGATTAGAAGTATTAATAGAAAAATAACTAAATTTTAATACCAATTTGGCTTTGTGTCCTTTTAATTTCCTCACTTGTGGATGACTGGTTGGCTCGAGCGGTCGTACCACACTCTCCGCTGTTCACTTCACGATCAGCGTTTGTAAGACGTGCCACAACAGTCGAAAAACGTTTGCAATTTATTAAGTAAACATTTAAAAGAGAAAAGTAGTACTTCTAATGTTTTGCTCTTTTTTTGGCTATTTTTAAATGAATTTTGAGAAGTGAATGTCAATTGTAAGTGAATAGAACTGTAATATATTTATATTATGTGTTAATTCTGTGTATTGCTAAGTAATTCATTTATTTTCAATAAAAAATTGAAATTGTACTAATTTTTAAGTGTTTTCGGGCTAAAACGAATACCTCAGTGCCTTGAATAGGATTCTTGTTTTTAATCCGATTGCTGCCTTTCTTACGTCCAATACAAATCCCAACGAGAAATGAGATCAAGCTTAATATCACTATGCAGAGCAGTGATAAGGCTAGTATGATATGCCAACTGAACTCGTAATGAATAATTTTTAAAAATTGACTCATTACATGACTGGTGGATAAGATTTTAGCAACACTGAAGTCGCCCGATATTTGTTCAGATTCTTTTTGTGCATACTTTTCGCAGAATTTCTCCATTATCATCTATGTTGGTGCAATAAAATTCACAACGCATAACTTTCTATCACTTTTCTGCTACCAAAAAACGAAATATGCCAAGTGTTGTCTGGCAATATTTAACTTATTGAAGAGAACACAAAAATTTACCAACCCTTCAAGCTCTGCCATTACAACTGCTTCTTCAGCCTGTCCGACCGCTGCTACAGCAGAATTTACACTGAGTAAAAATTCGTGAATCCCATATATATTGAATCAAATTAGTATCATAAGGAATTAATCTTATTTTCTGCATCAGTCTTACTGACGCTTGATTGTATTCCGGCACTCTGACCGCGCCCAGATTTGTTGTGCTGGTCTCTTTTGCTTTAGCCTCGTCGAATCCATGCGCTGATCGAATGAAATGCTTTCGAACGTTTTCTTGAGTAATATCAATTGGATGTATGCTTCAGCGTGATTAGATACACTGATTTCCTTCAGGTAGCGTTTGTGGAAGTTCACTATAATCCCATCCCAAGTATCACATAGTAATTATTTTCGTCCTGCATTTCATCTCTCACGCATCATGTTTTCGCTTCTTCCCTGTCTCAACCTGTCCTGACCAGTGATGCTAACCTATATCAGGATTACTTCACGTAGCTTTTTATTGTGTATCATAATATCCGGTCGATCTGCACTTATCTTTAAAGCTGTTCTAGCGCGTTTATCGACTCTTGTCTCTACGTTCTGACGATCTTCTGATCAGAATGGCTCTGCATGCGTAGGGATGCTCTCAGACCATACTTTTTGCAGAGTCCTAAATGACTTCATTGTGTCTTTTATTGTAGTAGTGATATAACACTTTTCGCACTGCGTTGCCGGATGGTCCGCCGTCTTCACACGTTCCTCACAATGTTTGCACACACCTTTCTCAGATCCAATCCAAACATATTCCTTCCAATCATGTATCTTGGAGGTAACAGTATCTAGCTTCATATTTTGAGGCATTGTTTCATATTATAGTCACATTGATCGGCCATCGTCAATATATATTATACATATATGTTTGTGGAAACTTTTCTGTGCGTATGCGAATTTCGTCAGGCTCAATTCCACCAAAAGCTTAAACTAAATGTTCGAGAGTTATTATGAGTTAACACATTAGGCTAATTAAGAAAGGCATATGTAAATAAAATGGTCGATCTAGTATGTTACATATAAAACTAATTGATTTCCTGAATGTAATCATTGTTTAGTTTCAGTACCATGGCATTTTTAACAAACTTCATTTTGCTCTCTCTAGTTTTGACTTGCAGCGCAGGTAATATACTCAAGTTTATCTGATCTTCGGCTCACATCAAACTCATAATTCTCTGCAAATCCCACATTTCTGGCAGTACTCAATACTCTGTGAATGCTCTCAACAATTTTTAAAGACATTATGCAAACAGCCTAACAAGCAGTATTAATATATACTCTAATTTGTAGAAGAGAATGTCACTGAAACCTTTACATATAATACGACTTCTGAATCAAAACAAACAACTATACCGACTACTTCCAAATACGACGTGATACAAAGCATCAAATCGGCATTAGTAGAAAATTCAGCGAGATCCATCAATAAGAGTTAATAATTTTTTTCATCAAAATTCTTTTATTTTTATCATTGATTTTTTATCACTAAAAACATTTTTGTTGAAGGTTGAAATACATAGATTCATGAATGTTTAGGAAGTGGAATGCACTGCATAATTTTATTGAAAGACTTGAAAACAACCATATATTAAATTAAATATTTCTCACACTAAAACCCAACAATTGCAATAATTTCGAAACAAATGCTTTCATGAATTTTATTTCATTTGTGGTACATTAGATTTCAAATTTAAAATTAAGAATACAATAATAAATATTCAGATCAAATAATACTCCTGACTGTCCAATTCTTCGCCGGTTATATTATACTCGGAAGACAGTTAAATGCAGCTTCAATTTTCGCTCTGATATTGGCAAATGACTTCAGCGAAACCAACAGTCCGGATCTACACTCATAATTGCGTTCTATCAGTGGAGCGAAAAAACTGACCAATTGAATCTTTGCAAATACATTATGCAAGCTAAAAATAAATAAATCTCACGAACAGAATCACCGTCACTGATCCTCCTCAACAGATTATACTGTTTTGACATCAATATTTTGAACTCTTCAGGGCTATGTCTTACTGCGTTTTTGTTTCTTCGCGATTATATTCTTTCTAACATTTTTTATAATTCCTGAAAGCTAATAACAATTTTAAATCTACTTCATGGTTTTACATCACTTATTAGTACCTTAGAAAAATATGATATTTCTCAGCTCAATTTCCGAATTAATTCAAATAACTGACAATAACATTTTTTCTTCGCTACTTTTCAATAAGATTAAAGCTTTTCAAGATTCAAGAACTAAGCATAGAATCTACCCCAAATAGCAGTTATTTACTTGAATTACTTGCAGTAATTTGCTTGATTATCGTTGAATATAGTACATTTATGGTATAATCACAAAAAATCTATTTGCAATAAAGTTAATAACCAACAGATTATTTATCTACAAATGTATGAGTAAATAAATGATTTGCTGGTTATTAGCTTTATCAAAAACAAAAAATACCTAAGCTTCTTTCTGGGAAAGCAACTGAATCTTCACAAACAATTTGTAATGTAAGAAAACTGCCTGATAATCGAGTAATGGAGCTCCCATCTGGAGTTTTGTTCTCGAACTTTAAATTACATTCGTGATTTTCAGTATTTGAAAATCACAGATGATGTACACTTCATGTTCCTCTAATAATATAGAAAATTTCAGGCTTGACAGAGCATTTAAAGCAAACAATAGCCTTCATCGACTTAACATACTTTTCCATGATGTGTACTAAAAATTCAAATCTCAAATGAAACATATTATTAAGGTTTTTCATGCCAGATTACATAAGCGAATTATCGAAAGATCAAAGCAAATGAACAGTTTTTTAGCCTAATTAAAATTTCCTTCCAATTTTTTTTGTAAAATTGCAAAATTTTAAACATGAATAATTTAATGGTTTTTTAAACAGTGATCTAATCTAAATAGAATAGCAAAAGTCAATAAATTTTTAAATTCAAAAATTTATTAAGATAACTCACGCCAAACTAGTCCGTCATCCTGCACTTATTTATTTCCGTTCCATTTTCTAGAACTAAAATGCTAATTATCATTCAACAAAAAGTCAACTGAGCTATCAAAATATTAAAGATTGTCATATTTATGAATCCTCCTATAATACACAGTTATAAAGCGATAAGCATCGCTAAATTCAATTGAAAATGCACAATATTGCAGTAGACTGCTTTATACGACATAATTTCTTCTTTACTAAATTCAAAGAACTATGAAACAGAACGAAATTCAACCATCACAACCGAAGTCAATTTCACGAGAGATAACACTTAACATGCAACCAAAATTGTAGTATCTTCTAAAAAATTCAAGCTAGCAACTAAAACAAATACTGCTCACTGGGCAACAGTTTAGAAGGAATAGTTCAAAATAATAATCACCTAAAATTATTCTAATACCATTAAATTATTAGCAGCAAATACAGCAAGTGCTTATGTAAACACTTTATTAAGCATACCAAATGTCTAGATAGCAGGTAGCAGGCAACAAAAATGCAACTTATACTACTGAATTTTAGTTTAAATGAAACAACTTTAAAAACAATTAAGGTAATAATGATTCGAAACGACAAAGTTAAGGCACGTACGATATTCATTCATATTCAAAAAATTCATATTTTACCAGAGTAAACTAATTGACTTTGCTCTATTGTATTTCGCGGTTGACTTCTGTCCCAAAATTAAGTCTTAGTAACATATTGTAAATTGAAGTTATGCGTGATGTTGAAGAGAAAAGAGTGAGGGGTGGTGAGTTTGGCAAAGAAGGGATTGTTTATTTTTATTTATCGTGATATTGCTTACAGAGATTATTGTATAACAGTTTTAGAAGTGTCGAGATGGCTATGATAGTGCCGAAGTCAGGTTATGCTCGTTTTTTAAAAGAAGGCACACAGGTACTTGTTTATCCTTCGTTATTTACTTGTTCTTTATTCATTAGCAATCTAAAAAGTACCTTTTCATTCTTCATTCATTTATAGCTTGAAAAGCAGTAATCTTTTAAAAGGAAAAAAGACTTCACAAAATTTACGTTTAAACAAATTAAATTGTTTGTTGGGCGAGAATCACTTCTGTATTTACTTATCATTGGCTAGGAAAACTTATTGTAATAGTAACCTTGTATATATTTACAGCACTTCAAAGGTACGGAAGAAGCTGTCCAACGGAATATTGAAGCATGCTGTGAATTGTCATCTCAGTTGCAGTCGGCATTCGGACCTAATGGTATTAATAAATGCTTAGCATATTCATGTTATAATGTAAAAGCAAGAATATGATTTTGTAATATCGATTGATTAAATTATTACAAATTCTCAGGTATGAATAAAATGATAATTAATCATATCGAAAAATTATTTGTGACAAATGATGCTGCAACAATTCTGAAAGAACTTGATGTTCAACATCCAGCAGCCAAACTTATTGTTATGGCTAGCGAAATGCAAGAAAAACAAATTGGTGATGGAACGAATACGGTAGTCATTCTTGCTGCTTCATTGTTAAAGCATGCAGCTGAACTGTTGAATATGGTAGGTTTTATTTATGGTCTGTACATTCAAATACAACTTACTTTAACGCAGCAGGCCATAACATTAGCATCATTTTTCTTAGATCTTTAAGTATGCAAAATTTTGCTCTTTAAGCTGTCTTTTAGGGTTTGAGTCCTTCTGAAATTGCGGATGGATATGAAAAAGCGACAGATGAGGTGCTGGAAATTTTGCCATCACTGGTCATCAGAGAAGCTAATGATTTGCGGGATGTTACTTCAGTGCAAAAATTTTTGAAGTCCGCAATTATGTCGAAGCAATATGACAATGTTGATTTGATCACATCTTTAGTTGCCAAAGCTTGTGGTAATTGCTATAATTTTATTTACTTGCAGATTTATGTGGATTAAGCTCAAGTTGTGGCGTCAAATTCTTTCATAAAAATTCTTGATCTTTAGTAGGAATGTTTTGCTGTTAGATGTCCAGTTAAAGCTTTATTTTAATAGTTTAGTGGTTGAAAATAAAAAAGTAGTCAAATCTGTGCTTTCACAATTTGCATTCCAAGTTTTTTCCATGATAACAAGTTACAGTTACAGTAGTCATCCTTTTTATACTATTAAAATAAAGCTTTCTTTCATACTATTAAAGTCAATTTCAGTTCAAATTCTACCAATGAATACTTATAACTTCAACGTAGATAATATTCGTGTTTGTAAAATCCTTGGTTCTTCTGTGCAGTCCTCGCAAGTTATGAATGGAATGGTTTTCTTGCGTGGAGCTGAGGGTGAAATTAAAAAAGTCGATAGAGCTCGAGTTGCCATTTTCTCGTGTCCTTTCGATTTAACTCAGACGGAAACCAAGGTTAATAAGGGCTTGTTTTTAGGAACTATCGTAATTTAGTAAAGGCTTTTTGTCGTTTGTGGCATATGTTATCAGATAACCATAGAGGATTAGCTCTTTTTTCACATTCAGTTCATGAACGTTATGAATTAAATCGCAGCTCATATTTGGATTTTTCTACCTATGCTGCTAATGCGTTTTGATATTGAAAATTGACATATGAATTTTAGTTTTTTCAACGTTTAAAAATGGTGAAATATGTTTTTGAAGGGTACGGTTTTGTTGGAAAGTGCTGATGAGTTGCTGAAATTTAGTGCAGGGGAGGAAAATGAAGTAGAAACGATTGTAAAAGGTTTGGCAGATAACGGTGTCAATGTAGTGGTCGCAGCAGGAAAATTTGGTGATTTATATGTTCACTTCTTGAACAAGTATAAGGTCATGGGTGTACGATTGAATTCTAAGTTTGATCTCAGAAGATTATGTCGAAGTACTGGAGCTCAAGCTCAGGCGCGTTTGGTAAGTTTATATAACATTTTTTTATTACTTACAAAGGTTTTACCTTTTATGAAGGGAGATAATGTTTCACTAGTCATTAGTAGCTGGTATCAGTAATGAAATTTGAATTGTGAAGTTTAGCACCTTTAGTGAAATATACAATTGCTATGTCATTTTATGTCAGTGAATATAAAACCCAGAAATTAGTTATGAAGAGAACGATGAACTTATAATGGAAATAATTTTCAATTTTCAGAGTTTAGTTGCCGTTCAATGATTTTTTTGAAATTTGATGTGTAAAACTGAAGACTAAGTAAATGTCATATATCATGTCTTTCTACAAAATACTTTTCAACGAAGAACACTCTTATTTTTTAAGCACTATATCAAATTGCAGTATTGGTTTCAAAGCATTCTTTGATCCGAACTTTCTATCAGGTGCTGCAATATCCATCATTTTTATTATAATTCTTGCAGTGTGTTCCCCAGCGTTCTGCCTATGGAGAATGTGATCGAGTTTATACAGATGAGATAGGTGGAACAGAAGTAACAATATTTGATAAATTGAGTGAGCGAGGACATATTGCAACAATCATTATTAGAGCTTCGAGTCAATCACGCATGGATGACATTGAAAGAGCCATCGATGATGGCATAAATACCTTTAAAGCTCTCACAAGAGATTGCAAGGTTAGAGCATTTTTTTCTCAAAACAAATAGATATATTTTGAGGGTTCATCTTCCTGAAAGTCATTGAGGTTATTATTAACAATTTTTTTCCATTAGATACTTTAAGAGATCTAATTATTCTGCGCCAGCAGGTCAAGCAAGTTTTGTCATGAAAAATACGAGAAATAATTTGTTATAATCTATAATAGTCCCACAAATCTGTGATGTTTTATAATTATCAACTTTTATTCTAGTGGCAAATTAGACATATCAGAATTTTTAAAGCTTTGTTTGTATATTTCCGAGTAAACCAATTTTTAGTTACTTCCTGGTGCTGGAGCTGTCGAAATAGAGTTGGCACGACTGATCGAATGTTTTGGTGAAAAATGTTCTGGACTGGAACAGTATCCTATTAAAAAATTTGCTACTTCCTTGGAAGCTTTACCGAAACAGATTGCTGAAAATTCTGGGCTGGATGTAAGTTTTTATAGTTGACAGTTTAGAATGATAAAATGGCAATAATCTTTACTCATTGTTAAGAAATATTCGGCTATAGCTCATTATTATTATTATTATTATTGTTTTGAATTACTAAATCGCTTATTGATAAGGTATTATTTTTCATAACATTTCAGCCTGTTGAAATAATTTCCAAACTTTATGCTGTTCATGAAGAAGGTCAGAAAAATGGAGGAATCAATGCTTTTACTGGAGCTATAGAGAACACTGATGAAACCGGTATTTATGATTTGTACAACGGCAAAAAGTCTGCAATAAAATTAGCTGCAAATGCTGCAGTTACTATTCTTAAAGTCGATCAGGTATCTGTAATCAGTTTTACAAATTAAAATAATAGTTTTATGTATTCAGTGAGCTGTTTGATTTATGCTATAACGAACTCTTTTATCGAAGTGCTCATGTTATTTGGAAATATGGCCTACATAAGCATTAATTAAGAGTACAAGTCAAAAAAATTTTGTCAAGATAAGCCTAACTTTTAATGACTGAAACTGAAGTTACGGAAAACCTATCCACAAGATTCTTAGTTCATTAATGCAGTACTTTCAGATTATCATGTCAAAGCAAGTGAAAGGAGGACCAGCAGCTAGGCCGCCTAAGCTAGATGGTGAACTGGATGAAGAATGATTTTTTTACTTAGCTATAGCGAACGTTTTTTCACCATTAAAATTTTTTGTCATTGGATATTACTTAATGCTATTAAAAGATAGCCCACCAAATAATTGTTGATTTCTTTAACATTATTATTTTTTAAATGAAAAGTTGTGAAAACTATTATTTCACAGTATTTTTGGCTGAATGGAAGTCATTGTCTTGTGACAGGAGTGTAATGTCTGTTGTAACATTGGTTTTTTTTTTTGCAATAAAACTTATTCATTGTTGGTAGTGGCATTTTTCTCACCTGCAGTGGCTAAATGTAATTTAAGAATATATGGTACGCAAAACTATTTCAGCTAATGAGGCATTTGTCATATATTTGCTTCATTTCCTTATCACCGTTGTTGTGTTATAAAAGTTCCGAAAAAAAACTGTCATTTATTTACAATTGGCTTGATTAATTACTTCGTCGATTATGATATACATATTCTACGTGCTTTTCCGTAGTCTTAGTTTCACGCTTATCCGCCCATAAAGCATGTTTGAGACTAGTATCTAGTTATGTTATTTTGATATTTCATTCGTTATGTAACTCTTGTTTCAGACTAAAAAGACGTTTTTATAGATTTAAGACTTTTTTTGAGGGTCTTAATATTCACCTATTTCAGACCTTTTTGTTTTGTGTGAGTTTTTGGGACGCTAATAGCCATAAGTGAGTGAAGTTTGACCAGCTGGTGCCTGGTTCATATGCTGTCGTAAACAGTTTTGTAGAAGGATTGGTTATATTAGTGTGATTGTTTTTAAAAGGGATTGTATTCTTAGGAAAAAATTTTTAGGATTCTTCACATTATTTTATGGACTTATCTACAATGTCTACGAAACCTTCGTATAAAGTTGGTAGGTTTCATGGTTATTCTGTCATTAATTGGGTGTAATTTGGGATTCGAAATCCATTATTTTGTATATAATATTTTAGTCATGTGTATTGTCGTTCTTTTTTCAATATTGAAATGATAAAAAAGCAATCAATGGAATTGAAATTCTGACCATTGCAAGATATCAGTAATGAATTCCTTACACTTTTTGCTTATTTATTTCTTCAGCTGATATAAACTTAGCTGAATTTGGACGACAGGAAATAATAATGGCAGAAAATGAAATGCCTGGTTTAATGGCAATGCGTGCAAAATATGGGTCTCAAAAACCATTGAAAGGTGCTCGTATTGCTGGTTGTTTACATATGACTATTCAAACAGCAGTGCTCATCGAAACTTTATTAGAACTTGGTGCTGAGGTTAAAATTTTTGCTCTAAGAAAGATATCCTTTTCTTATTTTTTCTCTCTAGTAAATCTCTGGTATGTCATTACATATATTAAGCTGCAGAACAATTCTTTTTCAATTATTCATACAACATTTTCAGCAACTATAGATCATAAGTTGAAAATAAATTGCTCAAATAATGATTTTGTTAGAATATATTAGTCAGCTTCAAACAGTATCTATGGTTGTTTCAGTAGATCTTTAAATAGTTCAAATTATGAGTGCTTTTCCATCAGGCTTGTATATTCTGCCAGTATTTTTAGGTACAATGGTCCTCTTGCAATATATTTTCAACTCAGGATCATGCAGCTGCTGCTATTGCAAAAGTGGGTGTTCCTGTTTATGCATGGAAAGGACAAACTGAAGAAGAATATGAGTGGTGTATTTTACAGGTATATACTTCCAGTAGTTTTTATTGAAGTAGTAGTTCATTTGGTTTTTTCTTTGAATTCATTCCTTATATATATACTTCTTGACTCTTGACTTCACCTTATTGTTAAAGTCAAGCTACACTGTAAATAAACGTACCATGAGTAGTATCTCTCATTGTAGTTTCACTTAACTCATTGCAGTGCTATATGTTCATTATTTTTCTGGAACTTAAAAAGCATTTTATATATAAAAAGAGGTGATTATTGGTATGAGTTGGAATCAGTTCAGATGATGTAATTTAAAATGTTTTTTTTTGCACGATTTAAAATTTTGTTTCAGACTCTAGTATTCAAAAATGGTCAGCAGCTAAACATGATTCTGGATGATGGTGGTGATTTGACTAATATTGTTCACAAGAAATTCCCTCAGTATTTGCCAGGCATTTATGGTCTTAGTGAAGAAACTACTACTGGTGTGCATAATCTTACCAAGATGTTTGCTGCTGGAAAATTAAAGGTCCACTTTTGTCTGAAAGCAAAAGTTATATTTATATATATATTCAGAGTGTTCCAGTGAATGCTCAGTGAAATATAAAGAAGAATGTATTATAAATCACGTTAAATTCTCCTTATTATTTGTTACATACTTATGTTGATTTCTGCTATTTAGGTACCGGCTATTAATGTAAATGATAGTGTTACAAAATCAAAGTTCGACAATCTGTATGGTATTCGAGAATCATTACCAGATGGTATTAAACGAGCTACGGATGTAATGGTTGCAGGAAAAGTTGCAGTCGTAGCAGGTTATGGTGATGTTGGAAAAGGAGCAGCTGCTTCTCTCAGAGGATTTGGTGCTAGAGTAATTGTTACAGAAATCGATCCTATTAATGCTTTGCAAGCTGCCATGGAAGGTAACATAAATTCTTTGGTTTCAGTAGCTTCAGTTTATGTAATATTTTTATAAGGTTTGCATAAATTCTTTCTTATAACTGCATATTGTCCTGTAATAAAATGCTTCATAAACCAAGTTTGAAGAAAATGTACCCATGCTTTTTCCATGAACAAATTCACAAGGAGTTTCTGAAAATCGTTGAAATATTTTCTGTGCAGGATATGAAGTTAGAACACTTGAGGAGGTAGTACCGATAGCAAATATTGTGGTTACTACAACTGGCTGCAGAGATGTTGTTCGAAGTGAACATATGATGGAAATGCCTGAAGACGCTATCGTATGCAATATTGGACATTTTGATGTGGAAATCGATGTCAGCTGGCTAAATAACAACGCAGTCAACCGAAATACAGTCAAACCTCAGGTACTTTTCCGTGATCTCTGCTTATCTCAATCTTACAAATTGTAACACCACAAACGATAAGGTTTTGCTTTACTCCCGTTTCAACTAAATGTATTTGATCATAATTTTTTAGTTAATTCTTTTTGCAACACCACTATTGCTGCAGGTTGATAGATATTTGTTGAAAAATGGACGACATATTATTTTGTTAGCGGAAGGTAGACTTTGCAATTTAGGTTGTGCTACGGGACATCCATCATTTGTTATGAGCACTTCGTTCACCAATCAAGTTAGAAATATCTGCTTTTAAATTTTATCTCGATAATCGTCACCATCACATACATTTATAAAAATTGCATTCTGCCTAAATTAAAGTGAATGGAGTTTCGAAATCTTCTCAGGTGCTTAAACTGACTTTTTGAAGAATTTCGGTTTTCTTAATTTACCTAATTGCAGGTGTTAGCACAAGTTGAATTATATACAAAACATGGAACTCCTCAGGAATACCAAGTCGGTGTACATGTACTGCCAAAAATATTAGACGAGGAAGTTGCCCGACTTCATCTTGATAAGCTTGGTGTTAAGCTTACAAAGCTGACGCAGGAACAAGCTGAATATCTTGGAGTACCTACTGAAGGGCCATATAAGCCCGATCATTATCGTTACTAATTGCCAACTTCGGCATTCCCTTCTACAAGTCAACAGATACTATTCGTCAGGACGGTAATTGCGTTCTACCTTGTTGATTTTTAAACGTGGTAAAACACACACTGCTACTTTTCAATTTGTTAATCTCATTACAGTGATGCATTTCTCTGCTTTGCATAAAATTTGTATGGTGGGTATTTTATTTTTCACTGAGTGCATAAACGTAGAACTCATTTTATATAACAACAGTGACAGTGCGAACAAAATTCATTGAAACTTTACGAATTATATCGAGTTTTCCACATGTGTGACAAAAAAACTATCAATATCGACATCGACTGCAAAGAAATGGAAAACTCTTAATTGCGGTATATTATTGGACAATGAGGGCATAAAACAAGAAAACCCGTGATTCAATCAACAAATCGAAATCGATCACTTAGTATTTTGTACTTTTCATCATCCAGCATTAAAACAAGTGTCTGTGTGAAGGCGTGTGTAATTTGACCAAGAACGACTTTACCAACAGCTAGAACCACTATAGGCCGTACTGGGTCGGAACTGTCGATATATTGACAATCTAATGACTCAATCCTGAAGCAATAAAGCTATCATTCGGGTAACAAGATGAACAATGAGTGATGATAAAAAATGCGCCGACTCAAGCCAACGGGATTAGTTTGTATAGAATGGAGCTCAAGTAGAGCGACGACTACTTACTGTAAGATTATGCAAAGATTAGCTTCACTCTATGAACTATCTTTTCAGAAAATGTTTTAAAATACTAACGTATGAGTGGAATTCGGTAAATCGTCAAAAAACTTGGCAATGACATCTACTCCACGTACAGCATTGCCGTTCCATACAAGAGTAGCTTCGTCCATGTACAAAAAATTCATTTTGTTTCTTTTCCTATCAACAGCATCGTAATATAAGTCCGTGAACTTCTTGGCAGCAGAACAAGCTGCTTCATCTTCTATCGCCAATCTCGACATTGATGTGCTGCAATTAATTTGATCACTCAATGTACATTTAAAATTTATTTATTTATAGACATCACACTTATTAGACTTCTGAAAACGTAAACTATGTTAAATTCCAAACTTTTTACAAGTTTTAATAAGTTCAATCTGTACTCTGATTGAATTAAAGAAACTGCCAAGAGTACATACATGTAAAGAGAGGTATTCTTCCTACTGTCATCAGAGAAAAAACCACCTGCAACAATCTATCGCTTCTAATAAGGCGCACAGTAACAAAAACGAGTGGTTTGTTCAGCTCTGATCACTGTCAATAGAGAGTGCTCGCTAAAACCAGATTTAGGGATCACACTTTTAAATGTAGCACTGTTTTAGCACACTTATTATGGAGACGTCAAATCCACTGATAATAAACCACACCTCATATCTCTATACAAATCCAAAAAGCCAATTTATCCGCTTAAAAGCCTATCTATTAAATGAATGAGGTATTTTTTCGCGGTCCGTAAAATATTTACTCTAATAGCAAAGTGTATCATATATCCCTGAAATTTTTTTAAACGTAATATTTATTTGAATATTCATATTTCTGTAGCTTATTTATCAATTCAATTATTAAGTAGTTTATAATGTTTGTTATAATCTTTGATATTTTGTGGTCGTGTTTTGCAAGTAAATGGTTGACAAATATCATCTGAAAATTGGAAAAGCATTGTTATATGTATATTTTCTTTCATTAATGTCTGCATGGTATAATTTATTATTGTCAGGTAATTTTTTTCTCATTCTTTTCACTGCTCACATTTTTGTTGATTTTTTTCAAAATTTCATGCGTGTGATAGTTCGTTTAATTTACTAGAATTCTGTGTAGAAAATTGAAACTGCAAGCATTTACAAACAATTATTATTAATTTTGGTGTTTTTTTTTAAATTTTGTATTCTTTGTATGGCCATTACACGTACTGTAGTTAACGGAGAAGAAAACATGTCGCGAGGGAAAAATCCAGCAGAAGAATTGAGAACAAAGAAATTTACTGTGCATTTTTCAAATGAAACAGTTAATGAGACGAGTAGTAGGTTGAATAGCATGGTAATTGCACTACTGACTTTGATAGTTTTTTTATGAGTATTTATTTTTTTAAACTTTTGTTGGGAATTCAAAAACACCTGACTACAATTTACATTTGAAGCGATAACAGTTTGTGCACAGTTATGTAGACTTTCAAACAAAAGGGATTTTTTCTGCTAGGAAAAGTTTTAGATAAACTTGGAAACATTATAACTTTTGCTAGAAGTTGATGAAGTAAAGCTTATTACTTTTAAATTAGTGCTTATAATATTCTACCGTAATATAAGGAGTAGGGATCAGAAGAGACTGTAAGAGAGAAGAATAGTTGTAGACAAAAAAGCTCAGAAAGTAATAGTCAAAGGAGGTCAGAATAGTTGTAGTCAAAGGAGGTCAAGAAGTCAAGGGTAGGTCGTAGGGTGAAGTTTTCTTTGCAAGCACGAGAAAAGCTTGCAGCTCGTTGTAATATTCAAAATGGGCAAAACACAGATTACTTCAACGAATAATGGCAAAATGCATCATTTCTGCATTGGACGACTGTGTATTCCACTTGTGATTCTAATTCTTGTTGGTTTAATTTTTAATCCATTCAAATACATTAATTGTTGTCAAACATTTTGTCAGTGCTAATTTATTCTGCTCATATCTTAGCATACTTTACTAACAGAGCAGTAATGCCTTTGGCACTTCCTTGTGAGTAATTCACATTTCCAAACAAGTCTGCATTTTTAGCGAAACTTATCATAGAGATTGTGTACTTCTTATCTTGCAGTTGGCATTTCAGTAAAAAGAATTAAACTTTCTGTTGACAGTCTAACGCTTATATTTAAGTCAGTATTTCGTTTTTTAACAAGTATATTTAATGCGATAAAGTTTAGTATTGAATGTTTCAAATTCTTATCAAAGATATCTTTAATTTGTTGCGTTAGACTCTACATAGATATTAGTGATTGTGACGTAAGGATTCTTGAAATATGCTTGATAAGCGGTGAAATCAGTAAATAATCTAGTTGTCTTGGAATAAACAAAGATTGTAGTCTGATTTGTTTACTGTTTAGCTATTGCCTTATTTTTGCAACACATTTGCAGATAACTTCGATCCCATTTATTATCATTGTGACGATATTTGTTTTATTTCTGATTCACATCTGTAGACGACAAGAAGATCATCATGTTACCTTGCTAGAATCTTACTCATCTCGGAAGTCCTACTTTGATTCATTTTGCAAACTTTATTAGTTTGATTCTTTTGTCAAATTTCAAATAACAACTGTATTTTGTTCATATTTCGAGGAAGTACATGATGTCTTGAGTTTACATATATATTTACAAGTTACTTTCTAGACTAATAATGGGATTGATCAGTTGTATTTAAAGTTGTTCTAGGAAGTGGTATCAGTTTATTTCGTAATGAAGTTAAATCAAGAAAAATAGGATAAATTTGAAGCAAATTTAGAACACTGAAATATATTTGGATGAGTTTTAGACTTGTTTGAAAGTTTACTGATAGCAGTTTGTATGTGATTTTAAAAATGCAGGTTAATGCCATTAAAATTTGATCAGTCGAACAGTTTGCGTGAGAAAGACTCACGAATATCGAGCAGGTCAAATTTCGATACTGAAAGTAGCGCTGATGAAATGAAACCTCTCAAGTATGTATCTATTTTTTTTATCTTCACTCTTTTCAGTGGCCTTTAATCGTATTTAAGTAATTTTGATCTGGTCAGTTTGCGCATATTCAAGGTTAAGGGCTGAGTTAGTTTTTTAAGATATAATTTTAGCTATAAACTTCTGGCAGATTTTGTTGCAAAATATGAGAGAGCTATAATGACTGACTTATCATTAGTTCTTGTTCGTTTTATCTGCATGATATATATATCATAGAAAAAGTTATGAAGTGATGTTTTTGAGGAATTTATCAGATGAAAGTGATTTATCGCGTTCAGTGATGGCATCTATATCATCAGAACAGCAAGATGAAGATGTCTCATATCGAAACTCCTCGATCAAAAAATAAACACACACTTTTAAATTTTGACCCCCTTACATTATATAGCTGTTGACTGTAATTAGTCATTATTATTTCGATTGGAGATACATGATGTAATTCTGACTAATTTTGGTTTCTGTAATAGTTTCGTTTGTTATCGAATTGTAACCATGTTCACCAACTAATATGATTCCTCGCTATTCTAGTACAGTCAGTTATTTTAATACAGTTACTTATTCTAAATAAGAATAACCGATTCGATCGATGTATATATCCCAATTCGAGTGAGTCCATAATAAAATAATATCAGTTTTTGATTAAGATAATGCGATTATTAGTGTTATTGAAGGAAAAAATCTTACTCGTGAACTCACTCCAATAAATATGAATCAGATAGAATGGTTAAGTAATTTGTTCATTACCTTGGAGATTTACACCACTTTGTTCATTTTTCAATAATAGTTGCAAAGCTACTATTTGCCGTAAAGTAGTTTTTGAGTATGTATAAGAGTTATTACGATTAATAACAACGTAATATCAGTATGCATTTATATGAAATTAAAGCCCGAACCTAGCAGTGATAATTCTGACTGCATAGAATTTGAGTCTGAAGCATTTTTTAAATTCATTGCAAGGCAAATGTAACAGTGTAATTCTAGCATCAGTTCATGTTTGATGAAGTTCTGGAGTTTTGTGGGACAGAAGAAGTTTAATCTCTTTGAATTTAACATCGGCCCAGACCATAGTATATAAGTAGTTTTTACTTACAATCGCAATAATATAGAATGTTATTTTTGAGGTGCTGAACATTGAGAACCTTTGAACTCTAGCGATTAGTGTTAGACACTTTTTAGTCTGGGCTACCAGATGAATTTTTCCATAGCGACTTGAACTGTCCATAGTTAATAAAAATTTTATTTGAAAATGTTCAATTGCAATTGTTTTGAGTAATGGCGCAAGTGAGAATAAGTTTGAAAAATTGTCAGAAATTATTCATTTAGACAATATTCGTTATTCATTGCAACACTTGGCCACGACTACTGCCTTCCTTCCAACTTCTCTTATGTTATGTTCTTTTTCCTCTGAAATTTGAATGAAACAAATGCTTGGCTGTAACTTACACTAAAATTAAAAGTCTGAGTAAGCACAAACAGGTCAGATGAGTCTATCGTGAAAAATTATGTGTTTAAGCTAAAATTTAGCTCATAAATATTATTATGTCTGAGGGAGCAGTAGTCCGGTGGTATTATGTATGAGATTTAGTTCGTAATGTTGGCTTATAATATTTTTGAAAAATTAGCTTGCAGCGTGCATGAATTTTTCAAGATAAATTAGCGTAAAAAGATAGTCAATGAAATTTTGCTTGATGAAAGTTCAAACCTCATTATAATTTTTAATAAAACTTTGAACCTGTTGGGCGATTTCCTTTATTAAAGTTGGAGAGGCTTCAATTGCGGTGTGAACGTTTTCAGTTGGCGTGTTTCCTATGATAACTTGAGGTACAAATCCAGCTCTAAATTTCGGGATATATACCTCACAAGCTAATTCAGTTCCAGATGCTGACTGAGCGATTGTTTCAGGGAGTGGTTGGTGTTTATCTGATGAATCTTTGTGTTTGTGGTCCGACTCGAACTTTTGATCTGATGGTGCTACGTCTTTGTGATCTGATTCCGGCTGTTTCTGATCTAATGAAGCTACTTCTTTGTGATCTAATACGGGCTGCTTCTGGTCTGATGGTGCTATGTCTTTGTGATCCAATCCGGGCTGCTTCTGATCTGTTTTCGGCTCTAATTGGTTTTTCTATAATTCAACAAATTTAGCTTTTAATTTTATTCTCTTTTCTGGTAGTTTCTGTTATAGGGACAGAGTGATAAGTTAGGAGTAACTTACAGAAGCAGTTATTTCGCTTTCTTTTTGCTTTGGTTTCGACTGTGCCTGAAATTGCTTTCAGCACTTTTTATTTTTCATGAAGTCCAATGTCCAGTGTTTAAAATTAATCTATCTAACTAAGAACTGTGAAAAAGCATTTAGCGCTCTTTTACTATTGTAATTATTCTCCATACAATCATCATAGTTAGAATCAAAAATGATGCACAAGGCTATGGCTTAAGACTAGTTCAGATTCATTCTACGTTGCCAGATTCCTGAAATCTTTTTTATTTCTTTACACATTGCAATGGGCCCCCTATCCTGTATTCTGCTAAGCCCTTTGGATTGAGACTATTCAATACACTTTACTCAATTCATCTTTTCCTCGAAGATTTTTGTGGAGGACTGAAAATGGAAACCAAAGCAATGCTAAACCATACCCCTCCCATGCTGGGGGAAGCACCGAGAGTTCTCGAATGAGTGATTAGCCATCCTAACATTTTGCATTATATAGCCTTTACAAATTTTGCATAATTGGATATGTTGCATAACAGAAAATTTGAAAATTGTTACAAAATAGTATGCAAAAAATTTTGATTTGAAAGTGTCATTTTTTGCATCTTTATCATTTCTAGCACTCAAAATCTTTGTTTTATGTTTTTAACATATTAGCATATGAATCTGGTTAAAGCAGAATTTTTTTCTGGAAAAAGATCTTTGAGAAGAATACTCAGGAATGCTCCTTACCGAATTGTGTTTTTGATAGCAATTTGCGAATTCACCTTTTATGATGTCAAGGAATCCGACGTGAAGTAACGTTGGTATTTTATTTTTGCAAATAGAGTCTTTATTGCTAAAAGTGGTCAGGCGTCATTGCTTAGTTGATGAAATTCAATTTCCGTTTCTTGTGCGCTCCATTTAGGATTATACTTCTGTCACAACACATGTATATTCAAAGAGTTTTGTACGAAAAATTCAACACACCAGTAACAAAATGTTTTCATTTTACATTACATGTCAAGATTATATATTACATATTTAAGCTAATTACATGTTTTTTAAATCTATATATATACGAGAAGATATTACAAAGAAGGTGAGATAAGGTTGGGGCTTTGGTAAAATGAGGCTAGGTTGGGGCTAGTTTCTGATATATTAGTTGAGTTCGGAACGTTCAGCTTCAGTAGTGATTAAATCATAATCAATAGTGTTAAATGTTGTTGACCAGTTGCTGATCTCCTGAAATGGAAATAGTATCAATAAATCTATAGTTCAAAGTTACGACTTGTGTTATCTTATCGAAATAGGTACAACTTATGAATTTGAATTAGAATTTGCATGCAAAACTTTTTGAAATGAAATTTATAATTAAAATATTTACATTAGCAACTGTGAGCTGTTGATCCGAATCTGATTTCTGTGCTGCCTTTGCTGTAGCGGTTTGAAGATTTGTTTCCAAATTTTCAAATGCAGAATCATTTTCCTTGTCAGCAACCGTCAACACATAAGATTCAGTTTCACTTGTTGTGAGCTCCGTCGACGAGTATTCACTGCTAGAAGTTTGTTCCAAATCATTATCTTTAGCAGTTGTGGTAGGAATGGCAATCAGTTCATTATTAGTTCGAAGTTCATGCTGAATCCACTGTTCTTCAAGAGTCTGATGTGGTGCTTTGATACATTTCTGAATTATTGATTCTGAACTTATGCCACTTGGAGCTTCTGCTGTATTGTCTGTTGCCGTAATTCCAGTTTCCTCGCTTGTTGCTTCTAAAGAATTTTCCTTTAATGCTATTCCCAACATGAAATTTGCATTTTCTTCTACTGATGTCAAATGGATTGAGTACGAGACATCGGAATGCGGAAGATATGGGTCGAAAGGTCGGAAAGTATGTGCTTCATATTCTTGTGCTGAGTTACGTTTCTCCTTTGCTGTTGTAAAGCATGACTGGTCTTGCATATTCAGTCCCGTTTTTTCAGAGAGTATTAGAGAATCAATGCTTAGAACAGACAGCAAACTTTGAGTTGAAACTAAATTTTTATCTATTTTATTTGACATTACTCCGTAAGAAATATCCATCTGATGTAACAAAGTCTGACCTTTATTATTGTCTACTCCGATGTCTTTAGGTGCAGCAGCATTTTTTTGATTGCATACGGCTGCTAATCTTTGCTTGCTTCGCATCCGTAATAAATCTACTTGCTAAAATTAGCAGAGATTTAAACTTCGAAAAATTTTTCTTCTAAGACATAACCACATATTTTAACTTGTTTAAAGTCTAAAAACTTGGAACATATTAGCAAACAAATACTCATTAGTCAGAAAGACTCAGGCCACAATTTGTAATGAATTTGCCAGATTTAAAGTAGGAAATATTAGTGTGCTGCAACAATGCTAGAAAGCTATGGTAATCCCTCGATAAATCCACCGTGATTTCACGCCGATTGCGCCTTTGTCCCTTGTACACATCGCCTAGCAAGCCTTACATTAACAGCAAATCTTTTTGCTGTTAATATTGAGCACTTCTTGTTGAGTTTTCGAATGTTTGCTTACTTCGACAGTTAACCGTGGATAAGTAACACTTAACCCACAGTAACGCCACAGAAAAACCACGATAGCAACAGCGAGCACAACTCCAATCACAGCCATATTTAATCCCCCAACCGCTTCTTCGCCTTTTTTTTGATGCAATGCACAGTTATCGAATAAACTGAGATTAAATACTTTTTTAAAGGATTTATTCGCATACTTTAAGTCATTATCATATATTACAGCACTTAATTATCAGCATTTGCATTTTTCAATCTCAGTGCCATTAATTATTGTTATTACCATTATTGTTGTCATTGACACTATTTTATATTGCTAAAAAATTATCCACAGATCAATATTCAAAAATTAATTTGTAAGCAAAATAAAATAAGGGAAAAATAGTGAGTAAGAATTAATTACATTACAGTATGATTTAGATCTCTTTTGCATTATCTTCACAGCAACTAATACTTATTACATATTTAATACATCAGTAACAATGAATGCGTGTTCATAACTGCATTTTCATAATTCAAAAAATTGATCAATTTTTGAGTTAAAATTTTATTTGTATAAACGAATTATAAATTAAGTGTGAAAGGCTTAATTTCATAAAGAGAATAAAATTTGAACTTACTATTAATAATTTAACAGTCAAACGACTATTCTTTTTGCAAAGTTTTAAAATACTTAACATTTTATCGTATCTTTCAATACTGTTATATGAACTTAATTTACTTGCTATTTTAATAAATATCAACTATAAAACAACAAAATTTAAATTAGTTTTCGATTAAAATCACAAAAGAATTAAGCTTGAGGTCATTTCAAATCATTTTTACTCGTAATACTTGTTTGAGATACAGAATAAGGATATGGAATTGATTGCGAAGAATCGTGAATGGCTCTCGACCTTATCGTACTTCGTTTGGAACAACTTTTCTCTACAGTAACAGTATCAGGTACTCTATTTGGAGTAGTTGTTGCAATATTTTGCTCATCATTCTTTTGAAGCTATAATTGAATTATTACAGATATTAAACGCAAAAGTAATAAGTAAACATGGCTGCGAATGAGATGTATGTAAATTAGTAAGCAAGCACCAGAATAAACAAATAAATATACCCCATATCTAATTTTACTTTATTATTTCTATTTCAGAGTTTTAGTAATTTTAAACTTTTTTAAAATTAAGCAAATAAGAATAATTTAAAAGTACTTGCAATTGTTAGTAGTAAATTTTTTAGAAAAACACTAAAAATGAAAACTGTTCAGAAAAGCTTTACTTTTTAAATCATTGCGTATTTTATATGTACAGAAATTTTTAAATGTACAGAAATAATATCTTCAGCTTCCTGAATAAAAGTAAAGAAATAGTTTTATAGATATTATTATGCATAGAAAATAATATCCACAAACATCTAGAAGAGATTGAAACTTTTATAATGAAAAGCGCGCGATGAACAGGATAGAAAAACAAGTTAAAACAGAGTGGATAAACGATTGCTTCAATGAATGAAAAAAAACAAAATATAAAACCAAATACATAATTTGTTTATTTTATTGTAACTTGGAACTGTAATTAATTGATGTCAAAGGTTAATGCAAATTTCGCTCTTTTTTTGGAGAAGAAAGAGAATAAAAGTGTTTATTGAGACAAATAAGAAGAAACATACTTGAGACTGTGGATTAACTCTGATGAAGCTATAGGTTGTCATGCCATGCTCCCCTGAAAAGCCTGCTGTCCAATTTGTTTATGCCAATGAAATAATTTAAAAGTTTCAGGAAAGTTAAAAGTCTAAAATAGACTGATAATGAGCTGCGAAAATTACTTTTCTGTATGAACAATTTCTCTTTTCTCTAACAAGTGAGAACTAAAGAATTATCAGTTATGTGCTTGAAAAAATACTGAAATTACAGACTAACTGACATAATTTGTAATGGAAATAAATTAGATGTGCGCAGAGGAATGCTACAATTGTGTATGGAACGCAAGCTCCCAGGCAGAGTGCTTGCCACATAATTACTTCCATCGGTAACTTATCTGAAAGCGTATTTATTGATATTTCAACCTTTGGCTTCCATTAATATTTCCTTCCAGACCATTACATTGTTTTCTTTTTTGCAGTTTTCGATAGATGCAAAAAATGATCAAAATGTTTTCATCAGAGCACTGAGTAATTGACTGACAAAGCAAGCATGTCTGACTTTTAATCGTCGTAATTAAGCAAACAATAAGTAAAATTGTTAATTTACTTATATCAAGCAGTAATTTTGAGTTAATGAATGAAATAACTGGAAGAACAATAAGGCATGTTGATATGATCGCTGATATGAAGCATACTGACATCACTAATAGTAAGAATAACCTATAAAATTGCTTTAATCTTTGAAATATGCAAAAAGTAAACGAAATATAAGTTAACCTTATATTGTAGTAGTTATTTAAATAAATTATCGTAATAAGCTGAATACAACGCCACACAATATCTTCTGTAATAAGTTTAAATATGCAAAATTTCCCTCAAAAGCAATGAATCTTAAAATTATGAATTGAAAGCTGAATTAGTCTTAGAAGATGTGCAGTTAATTAACCTGTAATTCACAGCACCCACACAATTATTGAGCCATTTGCAGTGATGATCAAAGCCAGATATACACTTATTACACTGACGACAATGTTTGCAAGTTGGATCCCTGCAAAGTAACAAACAACAATTGTCTTCACACTCACTTTTTCATGTTAATTTCAGTTATGTCATGCTACGACTTATGTTTCTTGTAATTACATAGTGCGATCAGTTCATATCTGATCTTTTTATTGAATGATAAATAGAAATTGATATGATAAGTATGGATTAAGATGCACAGTAAATTACTGAAATTACTAACTTAATATTTTATTACTTCAAAAAAATCTTTTAAATATTTAGTAAGCAAAAATTTAAAAATTCAAATTTAAAATGCTGTTAACTTATTTGATCATACTATAGCATATTTTATTATAAGTAAGTCTTTACGTAAAACTAATTTCAAAAATATTTGCTTACACGTGAATGAGACAAATATTGCAGTAGAGATTCTCGATAACATGATTATGTTTTGTTGCATCAAAAAGTGCAGGTCCCTGACCTTTGTGCAAGTTGCTCACAGCGGGGTCAATGCTTGTCAGTATGATGATTTGTAGCAAAAGATACAGAGTAGCAATTAATACAGCTAATGGAGCGTAAAGTTGATGCAAAGGTAAAAGTAAGAAGGCAGTAGACGGAGCTATCACAGGTATCGCTAGCCAACAAAGCAATTGTAATGCAGAAGGGGGCCAACTCCAGCCATTCCGACGTCGACGTAAGTCACTATTACGTGTCCACCTCCACGTGAACGTAGACTCCGTCTTAGTGAAAGGTAAGTGAATACTTTTCATCAGCAACAACTTGCTCTTACAATAAAATTTCTTCAAATTTTGATACAAATTATTTCTACAAATAATTATAATGAAAAAAAGAAAAGATGAAAGTTGGTCCTAAAAATCAAGTTCAAATTTTGTAGATATGCTTTGAAGCATAAAATTCTATTGTACATGCAAGCCTACTCAATGGCTAGACTCGGACAATCTTAATTTTATTTCAAGAAAATCATAAACTATAGCTTCAACTTTTGCCATAGGTTTGTTTAGGATTAATTGGAAAACTTTGAAACTGTAATAGTAATGAATAACAGCACAATTACTTAATGATTTTTCACTTGGAAAAAAAATTGTTATTCATTAGATAGCTACATTTTGAAAGGAATTCTTATTAATTAATTATTAATGCATTTTCACGCACAACAACAAAACTCGCATTAATCATAAAAGTTATAAACAAAACGGAGAATGCTAATCTGATGTGAATATGAGAGTTTCTGAGCTCAATCCTCCACGTCATATGAGATCAAAGATGCATTCGCAAAGTGTAGCTTCGAGAAGGAAGTTTACATTAGCTTACTTTACTTTAACATACTTTACATTTTTCTATTTAGTTATATTTTTATCAGCTTGTCGTCATGGTAATGAGTGCAGTTTTCATCTTTTAAAAAGCGAATTAATATCAGTGACAACATCCAATACTACACATACCACATATTATTATCAATCATAATAATATATCACTTCTTGCAGTACTATTGTACTTATTCTTACACGTCAAACTTCGAAATTTACGTGGAAAATCGCCGTAAATCCATAAAGCTACGCAAAGAAGAACTGATTTATGACTTCAATAGCGACAAAAAATGAGTCTTGCAGTCATAAATATTGTTTTCAAAATTTTGCTCGTACTATTTTAATATTCAATATGAAACACTTTGTTGTTTCTATGACTTTATTTTTGAACCCAACTACCACCTCTGACTGCTACTCCGTGATGCTAATTTATTTTACAGCAATCTACTTCAGCACTTGAATGCTTCACACTACCGAAGACAAAATGCCTCTACGAAAGCAGACAAACTGAGTTCATCAACTTAATCTCATGATTCAGCACTATTCATCCTAAAATATCAAACACTACGGACGGGTCATCCACATGTTATTTATGCAACCTTGGCTATATATAATGTAGAGCAAAATACGACTGAGTAGCAAGATAACTTTTATCCAAGTTAACTTCCGAATTAACCCTTTTATATTAATACAAAAATGAAGTCATTATTTTGGGTACCAAAATACATTTAAGTAAATAAAAAACTTTAGCAGCAATGTTCATACTCTGTAATCCAAATGAACGCACTCATGCATATAATCTTACAAAAACTACATTGAATATGTTATAAATAACTAGCAAAACACCGTATGAACCAGCAATTAAATATTTCTACTGCTATTAGCAGGTACTTCTACAAGTATTCATAATAACTGTCAAAAATAGCAGTGCAGAGAAACCCGTGTAAGGATCAAATTAGTCAACAGTACCATTGAGATAATTACTAAAAATAAGTACACCTTCACACCAAATTCGCTCTATCTACCCAGTAATAACATGAAAAGTTAATCCCGCAGAAACAGCAAGAGACTAGAGGAAAAGAGAAACCCAATAATACAATCAATGTATGTAGTGGCAATGACAAATAGCATGTGATACAAAATATTTTTTCAAATCGAAAATTGTTGAATATGCAAATTTTCACTCATAACTTTAATTCTACAGTCGACATACATGAACAGTACTCACTTTCTGCATCGCACTTACCAATGATAAATGTCCACGCACTGTTCAAAATTTATGCTCAGTACTACTACTTACTGTCTGAAAGTGTTACACGTATTTAGCTTTTTAAGTTTTTTTTTTGTAAAAAAAACTAAGCTAATTATATAATGGCCATTGTGAACAATCAAAAAAAGATTGTCCGAAATATAATATCACAAAAATATAGCAATGCTTAGAGCGATATTTTCAGTGATTTATGAAACGAACATACAAGGCCAGAATATGATGTCGTATCGGTTCGTACAAAACATGTCTTACTGTATCCAAAGCTGGTACTGAATTTGACCAAGGTGAATCACGCTGCAAATGTAATTAGCGTAGGACTAATCTCATCGTAACCAAACAAAAAGTTGGAAAACTGACACACTTAAATACAATTCTGTACTAATGAATACTTGCTTACTGAAGGCATATGCATCTTTTACTTGTATTCTCGTTTACTTACTTGAGATGTAATATTAAATAGAAAAGTATTACTTCAAACACATACTTGTATAATGACTAACCTCAAATAGTGCAATAGCAATAGCGATTAATAGAAACCAAAATAAGAGTAGTGAGAAGAAAATTCTGACGGCACTCGCAACGGTAGATGCAGTTGAACGAGTTGGGAAAACTACTCCAAAATCTGATCTATGGGAGCTAGTACTCGTAGTACTAGAGGCCTGAACCTGATCTCCGTGCCTGAATCCATCAGTATTCATCGTCTTCGTTGTTGAGGTTGTGGTAGCGATTGTGATTGGGCTTGAAGTACTGGTCCCTATCAATATTGTGTCATGTTTAGAATTTCCCCCTTCATTTGCACTGGCTCTCAAAGGTCTCACAGCATCTAACATTTTATCGAAACAATCTTTATCTGTTGATTCCATTGTACATTCGCTGCAGCATTCGTACTGAAATAAAAATATACTTCACATAAAATCAGTGCAACTAATAACAACAAGCAAAGATGCTTGTTTACAAGCATCAAGCACTGTTTACTACAAAATGATTACTTCGGACAGTAATTCATCGAATGTGACCACAAAGGAGAGTTAATTTCTTTTCAGAAGTATGCAGTAAAGATTTATGCTAAACTTGTTATCATTTGAATGCTACAATTTAAATTCAGAAAAATTATTTGAATGCTATCAACATTACAGTCTTACTCAGATTTTTCACAAAAATTAATGAAAAAGTTTTTCTTCAAAATTGCTTTGTCCATAAAATTGAGAATTCTTTAGCTTCACTAACAGCAGAAATGAAATTTAAATTTAGAGCAAGTTTTTTTGAAGCAAAAGACGAAAACAAATAAACCCTCCCAATTTACTAGTTACGTCAATGCATATTTATTTTATTCTTCTTTGGTATTCTTCGCTGCAAACGTATTCATAGAACACAAAAAAGGAAGAAAATAGGTTCTGTCACATATATGACTAGCTAATTATTGCGTGTAGCGAGTGGTACCAATTAGGTAACAAAAAGCAATTAAGCAATTTTTTCAAAAAAAAAAATACAGGCTACTAGATTTAGGACAATAATTCCACCATCATTGGATAAAGCTTATGAATAGGCACTTAAAAAACAAATACGTATGCGCAGTGATCTTAATTTTAGCATACCGAATGTGGAGATAACGGTTCCTTTCGCACAAGACGTATAGTAAACGTTGTCTGAAATTGTGGCGCGAAAATTCTGAATTTTGTCAAGAAAGTTTGCATAAGGAACTTTAGAAGCTTACATATTAGAACGGAACTAACCATTTCCAATAAAAAATCATTCATTAACGCAAACTTATAATGCATAAAGAATCATATGCTTATTAAAGTTAATTATTGTAAAATAATTTAATTTTATCACACTCACTTCGACATCTTGCAATACCTGATTTTTAGACACAAAAATATCTTTTATTTTTATTTCAGTTATCAAATTAAGAAAGATTGCCATAATTTAACCTGTAGTAATTTGATTACTAATTTAGTTATGCTGATCGGCATCGAGGGAAACAAAGTTTTTAAACATTAGAAAAATCCAATGCTTTACTAGTAAAACAGTCCAAAGATTGTCAATATTTACAGTAATAAATGAAACATAGTTTAAAAAATTCAACGAAATTTCAAAAATACTTTTAACACAAGCACAAAGGGAATGAATGAAGCTAAAACAGACTAGATATCAATAAAACTCGATTATACTCAAACAACAAGAATAACAAATATTAGTTTCTTAGCAGCATATCACGGGTTCAATTTCAAACAGTAAAAAGCATTAAAGTTAGCTTACCACATTCTCAGGACTTGACGGTGGATCTTTCACTGACGATATTTGATTCACTTTGTCCAACGCAATGCTATCTTCCACATTTTTTTCCTCTTCCAAATTCTCTGCTATTACTAAATTTGTAAAATAAAATGAATTTCAATCTTCACTTGACCTAATATAGCCAAATCAGAGTTAATTCAGTGAAACTCCACAATTACACCGATTAAGTATAAAAATCACAACCTGATTCCTTATCTTCAACAACTCTGTTAATCACTCGAGCATTGGGAAGTGAATTATACTTAATGTCAGTGGTATAACTTTGCAGTCGTGGTGCTTGATGCTGCAACGGATATCTTGTAAACCTTGGCTGAGGTCCTTCACGTTTGTTACCACCTCCTGCCTCAATTTCATGGAGCACTCTCAAAGTTGGGAAGTGAAACGTTGAACCACGAGTTAACAAAGGTATACGCGGCCTATAAGCACCATTTTAACATACTTTCCAGGCAGGAGGACTTATTTTTTTACTTATTATAATTATTATTTTGCATATATTACTGCAAAAAGTTGAATGATATGTAGCAAGCTAACTTTGAAAACTTTGGTTTAATATGTTTGGCATCCTTTTCTGTGAAAAAAGCTTGCTGTGATAAAATATGGCGCCAAAGATGCTTCGCAAACATAGCTGATGGACATTGAAATTTCAGAGCATTCTTCTTTTTTTGCTGCTTAGTAAGTCCCTAGAAAGAAATGATTAAAATAAAACTATGCGCGAACAAAACGTAAATAATGTTGTATGCTTTGAAGTAACATTTTTAAAGAGTAAAATGAATGCAAAAATCACTAAACTGAAGCAATCATAGAAGCATCTAATTCACTGTTAATTGCTTTCAACTAAAAGATTTAAAACAAAGTTTTAAAATTAAAAGCTTACATTTTTCATACTCAAATTAGATCGCATAGTATCATTCGCGTGCTGAAAAGACTACAAAAATAGAGCCTTTTTTGTCAACAAAGCCATACAGTTAGTTAACATTTATTTATGCTTCCATAAACCGTTTTTGGATCGAAAAAGTATCGTTCCTTTTTTTAAGTTCGATCCAAAAACTTAAGAGACTAGTTTCATGAACACACCTTTAAATGCCAAAAATGCGCCAAGTACGTAAAAAAGGAACGATACTTTTTTTGCCATAATTAATTTATATTTTTAGTTTAGTTTTCTTCTAACATCGAAAATTTTCATTTACTCCACAGACTCACTTCTACATCCTCAGGAGATGACGAATAAGGTGATACGTATGATTGCACCGGTGTTATGATAATTTCTTTGCCAATATAGTCCACCTTTTCCAATTCATTCCCAAAATTAAATTAATGTTACAAAATTCATTTTTTAAGTACCTATAACTGCATTTTAGTACTATAAAAAGAAGTCACTGACATGCAGTTCTTTATCTAAAAGATAATAATTATTCATCAACACTATCCAAGTTACAAGAAATTTTTTCAAATGTCAGTATGGAAGTAATCAAAATTTTTTTCACTACCACGTAATATGATGGACCATTCGACTAACGTGATAAATGAAGATACCACGATGGGTTACACCGATATACATAACCTGTTTTTGTTTATTCTGAAACAAAATTTTATTTTTTATCGTATCATGAAAATGAAATTTCAAATAGAAAGAAAAAATTTTTTAAATTCTGAAAATATCCGCTAATATGAACCGTAACAGTAAACGGATCAAATCCATAAGTGTCTAGTTTTGATGCTCGTTTCAAGAACTCCATTTCTGCTTCCGCTGGTGTCAGCCCCCTGTACGCAAAAAAAAACAATTAAATTTAAACCAAGAAATCTAATATGCGAATACAACTGTTGTTACTCTAAATAATTTAGAATTTTTTTTGTCTTCTGATTATTACCTGAACATATTAGGAAAACAATGTTGAATTATACCGAGGACGAAATGGAAAAAGTTCTGTAAAAAACTAACTTGAATTGTTTGTGAGCTTCAGCAATCTTTTCTTCATGCTTTTCCGTTTGCTTCAAAAGCAATTTATACTTCGAAACATAATCCTTTGGCCTATCTTCTGCATCGTAATCACCAATTACAGCTGGAATTGTGGAAAAATGAAATAAAACATACAAGAATTTTGGTGCAAATAAGAAACAGTTATTTATGTACACAAGCAATATTTATGATTCCAGTGGTGCGAAAAACATTTCAAATGGAAAAAAACAAACATTGCAAAGCTAGTGCCCCCAGTACAGCTGCTTCATTCTGTGGACAGTATAATCGTCCATGCAGTAAATCTCGTTGCAGTTGCGCAAACAGCATGTACCTAAAACATTTATGTAAAAATTAATTTCGGTTACTTTTAATATTTATCTAATTTCGGGTAAATTTGAATCTATTTCGCATGAAATTCTGTAAATTCGTCTTCATTTTCTACCACAGAATCTTCCTGTAGCAACAACAACATAAAACTATTTTACTAGAAAATATATGAAAAAAAAGCGATATAAAAACGCTAAGAAACATTTTAAAAATGTAAAATAAAACCATTCAATCCAAACTTATTTTTAAAAAAAAAAAGATTACGACGTGCTTTTATTTTTTAGCGTTTTGAAAAAAAAACTACTTCAAGAATAGCTGATATTTCCAACTGCAAAGTATAAGTACGGAACTATACATTTTAACAATAAATTATTTTGAAGTTTAAGTTTAATTTTACAGTAAAAGACAATCATAAATTTAAATAGCTAACCGAGTTATTTCTTCCTTTAAAACGCCTATATCAGACGGGTAAAATCTCACACGAAATCGTAATGTCGCAATGGGCCCTTAAAAAGTTAAAACTGTTATACAAATTCTAATCTATTTCGCTACAAATTTTCTAAATTTGTTCTGAAAAATTACTTTCCATCAAAAAAAATCGGATTACCTCGTACTTGCTTACATATTGGTTTGTTGAGATCCATCCAGTACTGAAAAATATTGCTGTTAATTATCTAAAACAAATAAATTTTTAAAAACTTATTGAAACTTCATAGAATTTGAAATTTCAATTTTATTTCTTAGCTAATATCAACTTTGAAAATTTGATCTAACAAGGAAATAACTCTAACACATACCCTGTGTTTACTAAGGTCTTGATAACGCAGCCCAAAATAATCCTTTTCAATGATATTCAAAAATTCACACACATAATCTAACACAACCTGAGCGTTTGATGATTTCTAAAATTAGTAACAAAGCCTCAAAACTACAAAATTGAAAAAATCATACATTTTATTCCATACTTGCATTTTCGTATTATACATCTGTTATTGATCTAGTGCAATTTTTTACACATGTAAACATAATTAAATATAAATATTATGATGATAAAAAAACGTCTGATCTTTAAGAAGGATTAAAGTATTACGTATTCAGTTTTAAAGGAACGATAACGAATAACAAAGCTTATTTATTTAATAACAGCACTAATAAATACATCAACAATAGCCAGAAAAAAACCTTGAATTCCTGAAATATCGTGTCGTTATCATCCAGTAACTGAATCGTAGTTTTGTAATCTCTTGTTGATAACAGACTAGCTCGAGCGCTTATGCGGCCAAAAAGTGAAGACATAATGGCACTATCGTTTGTGGGCATTTAGTTTCGTTTTAATTCCGCGCAGTACAACAAGTAACTGGTTATAACCTTAATTAGCACATCACTCAATTTTGTTTGTGTGAGACCAGATTATGCATACTAATTGCATTTATTGATAAGTTACTGATATCGAAGAATGTAATGCTCATAATATCAACAACGATTCACATTATTTGAAGTCTTTCGATGCATACAATGCAAAGATAAAATGGAAGAAAAAAGGTATATATCTATTCATACTTGCTTATTTACTAAGACAAATCTGCACATAAATATATTTGTAAAAATAAAAAGGCTCTTAATCAAGGAATAAAGTAGATATAAGCTTCTGAAGAGGATTATAAGCCGAAATATTATGAGGAATCATAGACATTCTCACTTACTACATCTAATCTAAAGCACTACTTTATTTTACCTATTTTCCATACAAATCTAGTTTACATAGTTAGCAAATTTGGAACTTTTTCAGCAGTATTTTTAACCATTTGTATCGATAAGGAAAAAAAGATAACTGTGGCAGAAAAACAACCCATTTATGATCAGTGAAGAGTCAAAACACTCCATCTACAATTAATCATTCAAGGGTCAAAGCTTATATATAACAGTCACTGAGAGGTAGGTCGAAACAATTTATACACACGCACTCAAAAATCACGGAAGGAATCAAAACTAAGAACGGAAAATCGCGACAAATAAGCAAAAAAAGACTTCAGTTTTAGTAAGGCAAGAATATTTAATTTATTCTACACTCAATAACTCATAAAAATGCTCATAAATTACACAGCAGATAATAATTCAAGAAAGCAAGTGAATAGCACCTGACTCCATCAGAGCTGTCCGACAATATCCAGGCAACCTGATCATGCTTTTATAGTCTGCTCTAAGCATTAAGAACTAAGAGATGGCGAAAAAATAATTCAGTGCAAAAATAATACTTACGATGTGGAAAAGCAGGAATTCACAAAAAAACATAACTTTAAAACACAAATATCTGAAAGCTGCAAATGAATTCTCAGCACTTTTACATCACAACAAGTATGAATAAATAGAGCAGGCATGATAGATGGACATTTAAATGAAACAAAAGTCAAAAATAAAGCAAATTTGCATAGCTTGAATGCGCTTACCTCTAAACTAATTGCTTTCAAATATTCAAAAAAGAGAACAGAATTCAAGCATTTTCTTCCGATTAGATTACTCAAACTAACTTCAGAATACAATTTTCAGTACATACTGCTAATTACACTGCAAAATTTACACTGAATTTTAATAACGGCTAGTATTTAGCAGATACTTGCAAAAAATTGATCAATTCCGATATAATTTCTGATACATTTCTGACAATATCATCACTTTACTAAGCTACGAGAAAGGTACTCTTTACGCCATGTGGTTCTGTCAATCGGTAATATATGTAAAAGTACTAACCGTTAAAATACAATAAAGGTTGGTCTAATTCAATACTTTGTGTGACATATTAAACAATGTCACATTCTACAGTTAACTGATACAAATGAAATAAATAACTTTGTAAAATTTGCAAAATTTAATATCTTCTACACTTCTCTCTAATTATCATAATTATAAGCAATCTTGAAATTTGCATAATTAAAATTATTAACATATATTATCAAGTGATAATGGTAATAACAATTTACTCATTTTTTCAAAATTGCAAAACATTGTGAAATCTGTCATTATATTATCATAATAATTAATGATAAATTGTC
>UYYF01004326.1:78231-124633 GCA_900618365.1 Thelazia callipaeda | reverse complement strand
TATATATATATTTATTTATTTATTTATTTATTTATTTATTTATTTATTCATACTCAAATGAGTTATCTAATGGCTGGGAATGCATTTCTGAAGAACTTTCCAGCAAGTGACTTCCAAGAAACGAAAGGAAGTAATGCACATAACAATAATGCTTATGCAACCTCTTGTTGCAGTACTTCTGAAGCAACGAAGACGAATTTGCCCAACTGCCTTATGGAAGGTGGTAAGCTGTGATGGTCTATAACTTCTTCATTAAAAAGTGTGGGATAGTAAAGAGCTTCATAAACGTTACGTGAAGGCAATCAGTATATCTGATCACGATGAAACATATATGCAATCGAGAGACGCTCTAATGCATCTCATCCTACCAACAGTATCTATTAGGGCGAAGTAACCGGGGATCAGCACAACAATACTGAGCGCGAGGCGAGTGCAACAAGAATGCCAGAAAACGACAGAATCAATAATGCAGAAAAGAAGAATAACCTCCACAAGATATTGATTTGATATATGTAAGAAAAATAATACAACTACTAACTTTTTCATTTTTAATTCAAATATATTGCAGAATTTTTCGAACTTTAATCATTATACAGAACATGGTTTCATTCAAACATACTTTTCAGGTGTTACTGCGCCAATCAACACATTTTCACGTAGAGCTGGATTTTTTTTGTCACGCAGATTGAAAACTCTACTTCGAAGAGCGGCTCTGTATTTCTCCGAAGTACCACGATGCACCTAATCATGCCAAACTTTACTGTCAGCAGGTATGTGTTCGGACAACAAAAATCATTAAAAGGTGTAAGATTTATTAAGCGATTTAAAATTGAAAAAATCTTCCCGTAATTACAATTTGAATGGCAAAGAAAAATAAATCTCCCTCAGAACACAGAATAAAATGATTAGTTTATTCTCGAGTTAAAAAAATAGATGATTACTTTCTCGCGCTTCGAAGAACAGCTTATTGTAACGTTTGTTAGCTCATATTAAGACTTGACCGACCTCACTACTCTCGTAGATTTCATATTTCATTATATTTTTTAGCTAACAGTAAAATAAATGACCAAATGTGGGAAATAAAATTTCCAGCATTAACAAATATAAACTCCCTATCTAAAATAGGCTGAAAACTTACTTCAAATAATTTTTTTTCGGTTCGAATTGCCAAATCTTCAGGATCAAGAGTACCATCTGGAAGATCTTTCGAAATAAGAGCATCCAAAATCATTGTAGCGCACTTATTTCTTATCTGTAAATGAAGTCATATGAAAATTATCGCTAAAATTCAATTTAGGAAAAACAATAAATCCCAGAACACATAAAAAATAGTGATAATTTTAGTAAGATTTATCCAAAACAAGGACCTAAAGAATTACTCAAAAACTGTCACATTTCGATACTACTTACTGCAAAAGATTTGGTAAGCTCAAGAACCATCACTCATGCATAATCATACCTCATCGACAAGAAGCTGTTTCTTTGCTGCAGGTGTTACTAAAGAGTTGGCTGAACCAGAAATATTTTTTTGTAGATCTGAAGATTGAGACAAAGCCTTGGAATTCCCATTTGAAGCAGATGCAGACACACTGTTTTTTGCCAGTGAACTCTTTGCATCATTTTTACTATTACTACTTGTCCTACCCGCCAACAAAACTTTCCACTCCTAAACTATGATAAACTGGAATGGATAATAAGAACCTCAGCGAACAATAATAATCATAAAAAAGCTATTAACTGAAAATATCAGTAGAACGTGGTAAACAATAGGCTGCTTTTTATCATTTCAATCAAAATTTCCATATACAAATATAAAATAGATCATTTGACAAAACATGAAAAATAATGTATAAATGTATTAGACCCTTTGATTCAACTGAGGAACCATGACTTGATATGTTAAATATGAATTTGACAATTCACAGCACCTCGATTAATGATTATTGATAATTTTGATTTCCCACAAAAAAAAAATACAAATATAAAATTTTCGATTTCTTTTGTGGAAAATCGACATTATTAATAATCATTAATCTAGGCCTTTAGTTACAGTAACAGGTAAGTAGTAAAAATGCTTATACCTTAATTTTTTCGAAAATATCATACACTTTGATTCAATTAAAGGACTGATTCTAATTTGTTTACTCAAGACGTTTTAAATTATTCTTCCAAGAACGTCTTGACTTGAATACAATCTACTTAACAAAAAGCCACTTCTACAGTTTATCATACACAATGAAACAAGAGGCATGTACGTTTATGATATTAAATGGGAGAATAAAATGAAAATGTAGGTGCATCTTCATAAGTTTTGAAAGCTTTATGTACACTTAATCATGTAATGAAGCTTACAAGAGTAAAAATTTACAGTATAAGAAAGTTAGTGTTTCTAACAACCAGAACTTTTTATTAACAGACTTCAGTAAAAAAAAGATTGAAAATATAAGAGACAGTACGATTCAACTATCAATGTAGTCAGCAAGCAATTTTGCAGAATAAACTATCCTGATACTTCCAACAACAGGAGGAAAAGTTACTAATTTAAAAGAATCCCTACGAAAGTAAACACAACGTACAAGGTTCTATAACATTTTAAATAAAGAACACAATTCCGATACCTTGATCAAAGCTTTAGCTCGTTTTGCAATATGTTCATCACTAGTTTTCTTGCGTAAATCATTAATAGTCATACCAATTCGAGTTTTCTAAAACTAACATAGCTGATTAACTTCAAAAACATATGAATAATACAAAACCTATTTGTTGTTTAACTTCATATTCAGTAAAAAAAAAAAACCAGGTAAATTTACAGTCAGAATATTGATATCAACCGGCAGAGTTGATAATGCGTCCAACAATTCCATCGCACTATCCATCTGAAATCACAGAATTTATGCAAACGAATATTAAAAAACTGTTTTCAGATATCAACTTTCTATTTGGTAGTTAATGCAAATATCGACTATGAACGCAAAAGATCATTCCAGAACAAAATCAAGAATAATAAAAATCTCTTTACTGCTCTAGTCCCCATTACTTGAGCATTATTCTGAACAAATTTTGTCATGAAATGTATTCAAAATTTTTCTCTTCCATTTCCAACATTTTCTTCAATAAAAATTAAATATCTGAAGCCAAATTCCCACTCATCAAACAAGGTGATATACATTTTGCAGCAGCTTTTCAGACTTTTGATGAATATAGTTGAAACATTTCTTACATTTAAAAATTTTTGAAGATAGGTGCTTCACAGCAGAGATTACTCAACATGGTATTTATACATACTTGAATGATGTATCTGAAGTAATGACGAATGAGTCTAATTCCAGGCAAAGCAAAAAAACTAACAGATTTTGTCCCTTGAATCATACGTTCGAATTTTTTACCGATCCGGAGTACCTCATCTTCACATGAAGCCATTTCTCAACTAAATGATGCCTAAAACTGAGTCAGATCCACAAAACAAAACCAAGGGAAATAACCATAACATGGAATCACAGTAGAATAAAAACGCTGAAGCATAAACATAATAACGCAGCCGATACCTTTCACTTCTCTTATTGCAATACGAAAATCAAAGTTTCACTCCTTTTTTATTTCACGTATTGAGCGGTATCAATCTTTTTGAACAGCTAATTATGTAAAAGCATTAGCAAGTGAATTGCTAATGCCAATTCTGATTAATTGCACAAAATATATGCAATCTGAAGTGTGTAACAAGCAGATAATAGTGGTTGATTCGAAAAGGTTTTAAGACTGTCTCCCACTAATTTGAAGTAGTATTTTTCATTTTATTCCGATAAGTACCGACCGCTTCAAATTATATTCGAGAAAAACAATTTCACTGCAAGCTTGTGAATGCTTGTCTCATCACTGACTGCCACGAGGTCAGTTTTGTACATTATCACATGCTCATTACTAACATGAAGTTTGCATAGTTAAACAAAAGTCACAGTCAGGTATTTCCATCAATCTCTAACTGAAATGTGAAAACAGATTCCGAGAAGTAATCAAAAGACGTAAACAACATGCATCATAGAGTAAAGTCTTCTTTGCATCCACACTCTTAGCTTTTTCTTAACAGTGTACAGCTCTCAGGAAATGTTGAAAAGTAAGAGAAGGAAATCAACGAGAGACTAACTAGCTAGTCCTTTCATGATTTTGTTCTGGAATGATCTTTTGCGTTCATAGTCGATATTTGCATTAACTACCAAATAGAAAGTTGATATCTGAAAACAGTTTTTTAATATTCGTTTGCATAAATTCTGTGATTTCAGATGGATAGTGCGATGGAATTGTTGGACGCATTATCAACTCTGCCGGTTGATATCAATATTCTGACTGTAAATTTACCTGGTTTTTTTTTTTACTGAATATGAAGTTAAACAACAAGTGAATGTAGTTGTACGTGCGACAACTACATTCACTCCTAATAGATGAATACAGAAGTGCTTGCGTATTCTCAGAGATATCGAAATGATCTAAATAAGATAAATATTAAGGAGTTTTTAAAACATACTTTGATAAATTTGTCGCACGTACAACATCGCAGAAGCAGCAGTAGACGAAGTATTAGCCCCAAAGCTTTATCTCATCGCTAATAATCAGAATCACTGATAATAATGATATCCTTTGTATCAGTATTTGCATTTTTCACTGCTGTTTTTATATTAATTTTATCTCTGAAATTTGTGCAACGCCCAATGAAGTGACGCAAAAAATAATTAAGTAAAATTAAATCATTAAATCATCTTAGCACTCAAATTCAAAAGTCTAACAAGCAAATGTTATCATTATTGGCTTCTAAGATGATCAAAATTTTAGAGGACGGAAGAAACTTGTAATTATTATCCAAGTAATATTCACTGAAAATTAACACTGAAAATTTTCAGTGTGAAAATTTTTGTGAAAAGCAATCATTTCGTAAAGAAACAAAAGAGTTATCAGAATGCGTGAAATTTAAAGTTTGGTGAATTGAGACAAAAAAAATCTTTTACAGCAAATACGCATGCGTTCTGAAAACAATTCACTTAACGATTGTTTACTTTTTGACGTAGTCAATCTTAATTTTCGTAAATTAAGGTCGAACTTCGACACATATTTAATGCTTTATGGAAAGCTTACTAAAGAAGCTGACATCATATTTACAACTTTAGACTTTTTCAATCAATTTCTTAAGCAAAAGAATTTAAAAAGAGAAGGAAACCAGTGATTTATAACAGTTTAAAAAAAAGATCTACAACTTGACATTTATTCAGTTTAGTCCTCAACAAACTGCATTAATTAACTAGAAATGTCTCACTGTGTGAAGCATACGAAGTCGGATTTTACTTCTAATTGTTGCGGAATTTCTTTATCATTGTCAAAAGACGTATCGTAATGATAGCAGCAAATTGGTTGAGATGAGGAGGTGAAGAACGTAATGGGAGTGCATCAGTTTTCACGCTTCACACAGTTCGCCAATTTACCTTCTACCTTCCAGTGCTTCTATATACTTAATGCTATGTATGTGTGAGTACTTCTTCAATGCTCCAACACTTTCATGAAAGCGCATTTGCCTTGCAGACACTTCGTTTTCGCTTCGCCCATCTTCGGCACTCACTGACATACGTCATGTCAACTTTTTCTTGCTAACCCCGGGGATATGCAACAATGTAAAAAGTTTAAGAAAAGAGACGAAATTTATACAATATTCGTCATTTGAGCTATGCTAAACGCACTACTTCAAACTTATTGAATAAATTTATTAACAAACTTAAATGTATCATTTTCGTTCAATTACTCACTAATTCTTTTTTCTAGATATTGAATACTGAAACTGTTTTGATATTGATGTTAATTCAATTCAAGTCAAGTATAAAAGTTTGCGAAGATGAATTAGCTGTACAAGTTCATTCGAAGTTTAATGCTTATTCTTTATATAGGTTCCTGCACATGATTGTATTTGGTTTTCCTCAGCATTACATTTTATTAAATAATGAAAAACAAGTAAAAATTAAAATCTAAAAATCACTTATGAATTTCTGAGTTTCAAGTTTAAATCATATCCATCACTTCCTTACACTGTTTTATTAACTGCCTTAATAGTCTGACTTATAAGTAAGACATTCATAAATGAAAAGTGAAAGAAGTTAAGTTGAGTGCAGCTGAAAATTATATTTATAGAATCAATTATCATTGCAGTTTAATTGCTTTGCATCTAAATTCATCAATGCTGTGATCAAATTGCAGCAAGCCTCTTGCTATTTAGTTGAAGATTCTCTTATTAATTCAAACTTTTTCTCCACTCTTGGTTTAAGGCTGCGTTGATTACAATTCAATACAGTCTAAAAAAGAACAGTAACAAATATGATGCATAGTTTTGAAAATAAAAAACTCACAATTTCGAAAATCAGTAAATATTTAACTTTTTGCCACTGCATGTGAACGGGCAATCAAAGTGGGGTAATGTTTGCGCACGAAAATAGAGTGCTAAATTTGATTGTTGAATGGGAAAGGTGAAAAGTTTGCTTATATCTTTTCCTCAACAAATTTATTTAAAATAGACTTATACGGAGTGGTCGACAGTCAAACTGCAGCCAATTTTCAATTTCTGACCTTCTTTAACACTTTATTCGAAAGTTAATTTTAATAGTACTATCAAAAAAAATTACAAGTCGGATCGACATTGTAACACTTTTTCTGTAATGCAGTTAGCTTGCTAAGCATAAATATTAATGAAATGTATAAAAATAAAATAAAGTGAGCAAATAGTTATTTAAAAATATTTGTGGACAATAGTTTTAGTTTGACAGTGTCACTTAGTAAAATTAAAGTTAATTAATGTGCTTACTTTATGCAAAGTTTTAATTTTGTATAAGTTGCATTTGCTTTTTCTTGTTTTTTTTCCTTTTCTTAAATTAATCAAAGTGTTCATTGCAACTAAAAACAAAAAAATGCGTCATGATGTTGCATAACTTTTGATAGTTGTACTTAACAAAATAAGTGCATTAATTCACATTCTGTATCAGATATGGTCAGACGCGAATACAATGGATGACAGTTACATAGTGCTGGATGTTGGTGGACGATTATTCAAAACAAAAATACAAACATTACTGTCTGCAGATGATTCTTATTTTCGAAAACTATTATCTACAAGTTCGAAGCACTCACTAAATTCGGTAAATTTGTGTTTGTAAAAACTTTTGTTGAATGGTATGAAACTTAATGAAACTGCAAACTCAATAAAAATTGAATGTTTACAAATGAAAATGATCATATTTGATTCTGATTACAATCAAAAATATTTTTTTATTTCTGAAAGTGTTTGAGTCATGTAAACATGAAATGTTACATGAAATGTTGACTCAAAAAGAACTGAAACCAGCAGTTGAAAATAAGTTAATTTTTGCGGTTTAAAATCTTAGAACAAAGTTTTTACTTTACTTTATATAGTATTGAAGATTAATTTTGTTACATATAATTATTTAGTAATAAAAAAATAAAAAGAGTAGTAAACAATTTTCGATTGCTATTAATTTTCGCTCATCGTAAAACAAAGTTAAGCTGAATAATCCATCAAAATTTTGGACGAAAAATTTATATACTTGTTATTTTTCTTAATTCTGTGAGAAGCAACTAAAAGCAAATTGGCAGAATGCAAAAATTGCAGGATGGACATCTGTTCATTGATCGTGATGGCGAGATCTTCTCAGTAGTTCTTGGATACCTCCGACACGGAAAAAGTTACCCACTGCCGAATGATGACTATAAGTTAAGTCAAATTGTCTTCGAAGCTCAGTTCTATCAATTGTCTGAGCTTGCTGAGACAGCTGAAAATTATCGTTCATACTTGCTGCAATCTTCAGTTCCATCGAAATTTCCAGTGATTTTGCAGAAGGAAAGAAATTCATCGAGCAAGCATACACCCTCGAAGAACAGAGCAGAATTATCGTCTCCTGTTTTATCCATTCGTAAAATTTTAATTTTAATTCACTTCCGTTCCAACTTGTTAAGTCACGAATGAAACAAAATCTTAAAGGCAAACATTTGTTAGACGATTGGAAATTACCGAATCAATAAGCAAAGCATACGTGAAAACTTTGAAAACCTGAAGCTCTTTATGTAAACAAAAACAGGTAGTGGAGGGAAAGGAGAACCTTACATTCCACCTAATTTTCTCTAAGAAAAAAAGGCAAAACTGCACAATTTCTGAGTCACAAAGAGTATAGAAAGTAAATTTCGCAAATTATTTACACATTAAAAAACATCGGTCTTTAGAAATGCTTTATGACTACAATTTGCACAATTTCAAGCAACGATCGCGCCACCTTTACCGATTAAATCTGCTGGAAGTAACACTACACTACTGAGAAGATTATCGAAGACATTGCAGAAAAAAGTAAGCAAAGACGAAATCCACATTGGACCACCAAAACACTTCAAGTGAATCTTTTGAGTTCTGAAGAAATCAAAGCAGAAAATAGCTTAAAATCCATTGACTGTATAACTTTGGTAATTTTGGAACAAAGCAATGAAAAATATTTAGGAATGTTGCAAAAGTTATTAACTTTGAAAGTTTGTCAGTCATTCATAATAATATTTGACCTCGATAATACAGCGCTTATTTTATTATTTTAAGGAAATTACTGCAAATAATTTTAAAGTTTAAGGCATGTCGTGCATATTGGATGGGGCGATGATGGCCAGAAAATAATCATAGATCATAGTAATCACGACGAAAAAACTTTGAAAGCGGTCGTCCAAGCTATTTACGAGCAAACTTCAACATTACCGGTAACTTCTAACAACTTCTCAAACAGTGTACATTGCATTCTATAATTAAAAGATGCTTCTTCAAACCATTTTGCAATAAATGTCATAATTTGTTTGAACGAAGTGAGACTTAACTGATAGCCAAATTGTGTTTCTGCCAAAGGAAATCTTGAGTAAACGCAGAAATTACTTTACTCCCTTCGGTGTTCAATAATAACAGAGACTTACAACTTTATCAAATCTTATAGTTTCTGAAATTTGCATATAATTTCACCAACTATCAAAAATCATGACTGCTCTAATGTGCTCTACATTTTCCAAATTCAGTCAATGAGTCAGTCAAAAACCCATCAATTTAGATGAATAATTTTTGAAACTATTTAAGTTAGTATATAGTATGGTGGATACAAATATAGACAAGGATAGCAGTGAATCCGTGGAAATATTCTTCACTAAATCAACAATTCAAGCTTTTCGAAACCCCAGCAGTGCTTCAGAAGTGGCACTTGGTCTACAAACTGGCGTTTATGATAATTGTTGTTATGAAATTGCACGCTCGGAAACAATAAACAAAAATTACGCCAAATCAATGAAAATAAGTCCAATTGTGACAGACATGTAATGTTCGACATTGTTTGACTTCAGCTTTATTTTAATTGTGTTTAGGTTTTGTTTGAAATTTGCAGGGTGCGCTGATAGCAAAATGTGATATACTGTTACGCAATTTCTTTAGTTATTATTACGCCAGTTTCTATTTTTTGCTCGATCTGACATCTTAGCAACAAATAATATAAGTATCAGAAAAGTGACCAGTTTCATGGAAAAACTTTGTGTAGAATTCTGAATCTGTTGGCAATTAAATAACTCTGAATGCATTCTTTAACAATTTTCACATCATTTATTTTGGAAGATTCTACTGAAAATTATTTAATACCATTGTTTGTTTGATATTTTGGAAATTTCATTTCCTGTCCAGAAGTAAATACAAAATCATTTGTGAACCAAAGTCGGTAGAGTCCAAAATTGTCTCCTCGAATTCAAACAACACAGTTTTCCTTTTTCAGCTTAGAAATCGGCTGCAAATTATTGCTTTAGAATAGTGCAGTGTGTCGGTAATTTCATTATTGTTGCATTTTGACGAATTATTTGCCAAAATAGAGATGAAGAAAAAAATTTTATTCCCAAAAATTTATCTTGTCGAAAAAGTTCGTAACTGTCGAAAAATTAGTCACAAAACTTTATTACTTGAAAATCTTGGAAAAAAATCATTAAAATTCACAATTTAGTACAAAAATATAAAGGGCCATTGGCATTTACCTTTATTAACAGTTTAGATTTTTGGCCAAAAAGTTTTTCCATTTGAAATTAAATTCTGAAATTCACTTCCAACAAATATTTAAGCATGATTTGTTGAATATCGAAGAGAAAAATGCCATAGAAATAAAAACTTGACTTCGAGCCTGTTTTCAAATTTATTTTATGAGAATTTTTTTAAATATTCCTGAAAACGAATTGCCATAAAGATCTTGATCTATCCCTAAAAGAATAGATCATTTGTTAAGTTGAAACAGTGATAAAAGTTTGCGAAAATGCTTGGAAAAACATTTCTTTAAAGAATTTGATAAGTTTTAAGATTTCGATCATCAATTTTTAAAATGGTCTACAGACTTGTTTGTCTTAAAAGCATCAAAAAATAAATTGTTTGCAAATAAATTTTTTGGTATAAAAAAATTTCGATGGCTGAAAGTGATCCTTTTGCTCATTTCCCTGAAAAAAAAATATTCTTAAAATGAAAAGGTGAGATGAAAATTGCTACGACATTTAGATTAAGCAAAGTAAAAAGTGTTTCCTGAAATTGAACTCATAAACTGAATCAGTTAGTCAATGACTTCAGTTCAATGTTTTAACTTAATTGCTGAATCAAAAATTCTATAAGAAAAGTTGAACTTACCTGGAATCTGAAATTTTTATAATGAAATGATTGCGAAAAAATTGATTTGAAAGTCACTTCTATAGCAAAAATCAATATCAAAATCACTTATCCACTGACCTACCAGAAAGTAATTTTTTTCTTTGGTAGATCACTTGATGAATGCTTCACTTTGCTAGCAGCGCTCTGATGACTTATTGAAAGTGCTAATTAATACTTAGTCAAACCATCGTGCAGTCTGTATCTTTGATAGCAATTTTCAAGTCACTACTTTTTAGCTCACCCAAAAATTAATCTTCAACTCAAACTTTCCATTTTTTCATCAAGCGAGATTAGTTTTTCTTATACTTAAGCTCCAACTTTTACTCTTATATCTAGTTTCAAATGTGCTGGTATATAAAATTATGTTATCAAGCTATGTTTAAACCTCTTAAATTGTAAATGACTCCTCGATGAACAAGTGACCACTTCACTACTTCCTTCAAATCTACTTATGAATATTTTGAAAGTAAAATGTTCGATATAATACCGATATTTTTTTCGTCGTGAAAAAAACCTTCCATTAGACGAACAGTCCCGATGAAGTGATCCATTGTAATCTGTAAACTTGGCCAGATGAGCGCATCAAATGACTCTTCATCGTCTCCTTCGGTAATGCATTGAAGGAATCTTCCAAATTCCATGTGTGCTTTCTCTAACTTTTCATGCTAAAAGTTTTCGCAATTCAAAAAATTTGTATCAAAAAGAGTTCTCAAAAGTTGTCAAGAACTTTTTAGAGTAATTAAAATGAATCAAAGTAAGTATGCATTTGATACAATAAAAGTTTGCATAAATTCGTCACTTCCTAGTCAATTTTAGCTGAGTACTGATTTCGTTAAAATTGTACTTACAAAAAAATGAAGCTTAGTACTCAAAAGCTGTTGTTTTCTTTGATTTCAAAAAGGTTACTCAAAACAGTAGCTGTTGGTTTTAAAGAGTATTTATATCTATAATGAATAATGTTAGCTTAATGCTTACTCAATTACTCAAATAATGAATTCAGCTCTGTAAGTGATACAAATTTATAATTGTTACAATAGGAAATTAATGGTAAGAATATTTAAGAAGCACTATTACTGCATGAATTAATAAGTAGAATGAGTTATTATTCTCATATTTTATAGATATTTGAAAAAAATTGCACATTACCGTAATTTATATAACAACAATTAACAGCACTCACAGATGTCTTGATATTTCGGGGATTAAATATTAGCATAGCCGATAATAAAGCTAAATGTTGATAGCCGAATTCTAAAGAAATAAGACGTTCGGCTAAATCAATTAAATTTTCGAAAATTTTTGTTTCGTCGTCCAATTCTGTGTATTTAATTCCAGAAGCGATATACGTTGTATCATTGCCGAGAAATAAGCAACGATCTCGAAAATTATATTCATGCGAAATTTGTAGAATTCTTACTAGTAGCCAAGAATTTGAAATCAGTTCTTCTTGTTCTTCTTCACTTAACTGAAATTCATTAAAATGCTTACGCTTATTCATTAGGCGACAGATTTCTTGATTGATTGTTGAAAGTAAAGTGTGTTTATGAACCGTTTCGTATACTTCAATTGTTTGAGCGAACTGCTGTATTCTGCATTTGATAAGTGAAATTATTGCTGCTAATCGTTTAGACGGTACAGATGATTCAAATTTACACTGCAAACAGATGTAAGTGTAATTAGAATTGTAAAGAAACGGTACTGCCATCAACGAGAAAATTAGTCAGTAATAAAATCCAGCTTCAGAACCATTAATATGGTTCATTAACAGTTTAAATAAGTTTCAAATAAAAGTTAGTTTCATTACAATTTACTTGCATCAAATTAATTAAGCAACTTTTTAAATGTAATGTGTAAATCAGACTACGAAACTTCAAGATTCAGGAAAACTGATTTTCATTTTAAAGAAATACCGAAGTTTTAATTCTTAGAACCCATTTAATGCTAAAAAATTACATTCACTTTTGAAGATAATGCTCAAAAGTCACTTGAAATAGATAAAAGTTGATAATATATTTCATTTGCTATTAAAGTTGACATCTGAATTTTGATTCCTTACGGTGTCCATCAAAAAGAAATTTATTTGGCAAGGAGTATTTTTTCTCATTCATATTTGCAAACTTGTTATTAATAACTTACTTCGAGCTCATTATCCAAGATTTTACAGTAACTTCTGGTGATGCTATCGATACGAGGCTTAGATTCGTCTATTTTATTACCTCTAATATAATCTTTAAACACTTTTTGTAAGTTTTCCCCTTTACGTTTCGAACGATTTTCGTCGATAATTTTTCGTTTTGCTAATCTTTCTTCGTGATTCAGTACCACTGCAAATCAACTCCAAATTGTTACTTGAATTCGTCATTTTTATTTGTTCTTGGAAACTCAATCAAACAGAATAATACTAATTTTTAACACACGTGATTTAATCATATTTAAAATTTAGTATTACATTAGCAATTACTTAAAATATCTGTAATTTGTGAGCAAAAACATATATGCATTCTGTGCGATTTTTTAAATTTTTAGTTGCATTCGTAAACATCAGTATTCAATGCAAATAATTTGATTGCTTAATAATTACTAGCTTAGCAGTTTTTTGTAGTAATATTTGTCTTGAAAATTAATTGGCTCACGTGATCTCATCATTCCATTTTCAGTGCATTTTTGGAATCTACAAAACTGACACATATTTCGAGAAAGTTTGTTGATTATGCAGTTCTCATCGTTCTTACATTTGTACTGGATTTCTCGCTAAAAATGATAAAGATTTAGTATCAAAATTATTTAATTTCTGCTAACTTTCAACAAATTTATGCTCTTTTCTTAATATTTATTGCATTCAAAAGCAGTCAAGTTTTTAGTATTTCTCTATATCTAAAAATTAAATGCCAGTGATTATAATGCAAAAGCAACGAATATAAATATTTCTGATTAGTTTCGACTAATATTCATTTCATGGAACTTTTTTTCGTTTAGAATTATTATCAAAAAGTAAGCAGCAAGGAAATTCTGATTTGTAACTTACAATTCTGATTCGTATTATAATCTATCATTGTTCTGATAAATAGATAATTAAGTTATAGTAGATTTTTTGGAGATTTGTGTGCAATAAAATCATTAATATCAACTTAACAGTACTCAGTTCATCTAAAAAATTTTGTCCATTCACTATTTTCAGACTTATTCTAATTTAAAACCCTAATGTGTCGAAGGAGAGTTTGTTTTGATGGGAATTTTGTATGAGAGACTAGTTAATGTTAGCTGCAATAAAAATTTTTTGCAATAGAGACAGGCATATTTCAGCGCAGTTTTTTAAATCTAAACAAAAATTAATTGTTAGTTGTTTTGAGCAAATATGGTAAGAATAAACTAACAGAATCAATCAAAGTTATTCAAAAGTTAATGAATGTTAGTTAATTATTATTTGACCTGAACTGTTCTTCGAAAAAATCCTTTGCACCCCTCACATGTAATTGCCCTGTAATATTATTAATGTAAAATTTTCGTAACATTTTTGACCTAATTTGATAAATTAAAATGCTTCTGCATCAAAAAAGGAACTGATATGAAAATAATAAATTCATTTTTATGAAAAAAAAGCAAAAGTAATGGTATCACTCTCGGTCTTTAATATTGAAAAGTTCTACCTGTAGTGTAATCCTGTTGCATTATCCCCACAAACAACGCAAGGTTCACCTGGCTTCAAATAACGTGGGAAGTACTGAGTACCTATTATCATTATAAATTATTCACAAGACTTGCAGAATATTGACGTGCCTTACTGTAATCACTTACTCGATTGAAATCTTATTTATTTCTGTTTTGATACTTTTCTTATAAATTACTTATGTTGATATGTTTTATGTACAATCATAAATTTATATATATTCATTAATTTTTTTCACTTAAGCATTATAAAATTGAAATTAAAAAGACTTAAATATTTTTGAGAATTATCAGATTTGGCTTTCAGGTACTGAACTTTTTAATGGAAAAATTATCACTTTATATATGCTTTAATTTTTTTTTTAAAAATTAGAAGGTAAAACATATTTGTTTGCAAATCTATAACTGTCTTCAATTTTCTTGATTTTAAAATCTTTATATTTACTAAAAAATTTCTTGTTCAGTTCATATGAAACTTTAATATCATTTTTAATTTGCTTTGATATATATATGAGTGTCTTTTTACACTTATATGTCTTTAATTTTATTTCATACTCAATTTTTAATTTGAATCGTTTATAAATCTGTTTTAACATATAATCTTTTCGTGCTAGGAAAAGAATATAAATATGTCAAATGCTCCATTCCTGCCCATAGCATTACAACAAAAATCGTGAAATTGCATACATAATCAACAGCTACGGTATGTCATTTTGAAGACCGAGAGAATTTTGTACAGCAGGATGGGATGATCTGACGCAATGCAAAGGGGTTTCTGTGCTGACCTCAGGACAGTTCCGGCCCGTGATAGTGACGCAACGTTTTTTCTCAAGCTGCAGATGGGCCAGCAACTCATCTTCACTACACTTCGATTTTTAACATAGCAAAGATGAGGGAGTCGAATTTTTTCTTTCTTAATTGGTCATTTTCATCCAAAAATATACAAATGCACTCTTTCGTAAGCATTGCAAAAGTTAAATTTGAAAAAAGCTTAGAAAAGATTTTGCCAGCAATTAGTCGCCCTACTAATGAATATTGCACTCACGGAGCATATAACAAACAATTTGGCACAGTCTAAATCCAAGCAGAAATGATCGTGCAAATAGAATAATAACGGGGCTAAATTTGAAAAGTAGAAGACAAATTATCAACAAAGATTCTTTTGTCTTAATTCTAACTTACCCAAAAACTTACATGGCTTCAATGTTTACATTCTTACCATATTTCTTGTAAGAAAACACTTCCACAAAAATTAAATCGAAACTACACTTTAAATTTGTAACTGCAACTGATATTAATTTTATATAACTGGAAGTTTAATCTTCAACTAATTGAAATTTGCTCAAAAATAAGTTATGTACATGGATTTCTAATTAAAGACTTGAAGATTGCAAATATGCGGAAAAAATTTAAACATTGGTATTATGTAAATATTTGGAATTAATACTGTACATTAAAACGATTTATCATTACTTATTTTGATCATTATCTTAAACTAAAAGTGAATCACTTTCATTGCGATTCACAATATTATGGAATATGCAATTAAGAAGCGGTCAACTTTCTAACATTTTACAGCGCCCAGTTGTAAAGCAAGCAACCAAATTTGATTAGAAAAAAGATACCCAACTTTTCGGCTCAAACTGCCGTTAAAGTCTCTCTTTCAACCAAACTTTACAATCATTATCTCAAGAAAAATCTTTTTTTGCAATAATTATTAGCAGAACTAACCAATTCATTCACTTATGCTATAAATGCTTTTAAATTTTAGAGTAGATGAGCTATAGTTTTCATAAACTTCTAATTCAATTCCGATTTGAAAGAAAACTCTGAAGAATGTATCATCAAAAAACTGGCAAAATTTTATTCCATAATAATAATAATAATTCAATCAAATAATATCTAAATTAAATTAGCTTTTGTTTTTGACAATTTTTTGTATTACTTTTTTAGAATTTTGTAAAGTGTGCAATTCTACACAAGACAATTAACGTTGTAAATAGTAATGTGAAGTGAGTTTACTGCATTCAAAAATAACCATCAGTGAAAATAAAAATATGTTAGTTACTGATTAGACCATTTGTTACCAAAAAATTATTTTTTTTTCAAAATACTGTTAGATCACTTACCTTTTTTCCGAGATTTTTTATCTTCACAAGCATTATTATCCAGTTCTTGCTTGTCCATGTTGACCTCAACTTGTGACATCCTTTCTTGATTAATGAAGACTTACAAAAAACTGTAAAAGTAGTGCCCGCCTACTGTCTTCAATGGACGAATGGCAAATGCAAGAGGCTGAATTTAGAAAACAATTGGAAGATTCCTCTTGGTCCCATCATTCGGTTAAAGTTGCGCAATCGAATGATCTCGAATTTTCCACAATGTCATCATGCAAAATGATATTCCATCAAAGAATAAATAAATTCTATCTCGTGCTGCTATTACTCCATTCTTCGTCTTATGAAAAAAGTTGGTGGCGCAATTACTTGAGGTACTGACTTGACTCATTCTATCGTTTACTTTTGACCTCATTAAGAGAAAAAAACGGTTAGCAGGTAACTTCAAGCTTCAATTGATTTTTCCCAAACTTTCAAAAACAACGGTATTCTTAACTTTTTCATCCATTACTTTGATACCGTCTACCCTTTCTCGAGAAGTTTGTAATAATTTTCATTTCAATTACATTTCTTCCATACGTTTTCAAAAGTCAATTTTAAAGTTGATTACTTCAATTAAATTTCTCAACCAATTTCTCAATTACTGATAATGGCTCTTGAATTTTTTAAAACTAGTTTAAACACATTTAAGTTAGAATAAATTAAATCTCCCAAAAAATTATATGCAGAGCTAAATCTCATAATTTTAAAGAATTTGTAGAAAGTTTATTAGCATTCTTAATTTTCATTGTACATCAACGGTCATTTTCAGTCTTCATTTAATTGGGGCAATGAAAATTCAGCTATTCTTATTTGTTCTATCTTAAAAATTCTCATCCTAAATTAATAAGTTTAAAGCTATAATCTTCTCTACTGAGTATAATCTTCTCTACTCGATTTTGGTGACAGCAATTTGAGGAAGTTTTAGTTCAGAATGAACTACATCTTGCTCTGAAACAGAGAGAATTATCTACCTATAATTTGCATACCATTTATATTGTTTTTGAACATGCAAATTTTGAGCCTGAGTAATAATGATAAATGTGAGGAGGGAACGACTTTTGGCAGTTAATTTCATTATTACTGATATTTTGGGCTGAATTATCTTTCTACTTCACTTGACATGGCAGGGTATTTAGTAATTTTCACCATATTTGTTTTTTTCGAAGTTATAAGCTCTGTTGATCAGGAGTTTTGTGAAGAATCAATAAATAGCTGTGTAAAGCAAAATATGGGAGGTAGTATTGCTGGGAGTTTCAACAGGGTACCAGAAAATTTTCATGAACTGACTGAAGTTTGTTTTTTGCTGGATGAACTTGTTACATGCATTCTAAAAAAAGTAAGTACTTTATTCAAATTGTAATCAATTGTTCATGTTTTATATTTATTTTCTGAATATTTGTAGTGACTGAAACAAACATAAATAAATAACATCTTAGTTAGAGTTTTTGCATGATAAAATTTCAGCAAACTTGTAACTTGTTAGAAAATTAATGGTAAGGAGTAAAAAATAATTCAGCTGACTTCATGACAAAAACAGGACATACATTTCATCTGCAGCAGAAAGTAAATAGTGAGAAAAGCATAAGAATGAATGGAACACAAGTGAAGAGTAAGGCCCATGCTACAGTGTTCCAAAACTGGGTGAAAACTTGCTTTTCAAACAAATCGTTGCTCCAAACATATGTAAGATTTAAATGAATTATCGATTGAAATTGTTTTTGATTATAACATTCTAATGCATGTTAGAAATAAATGATAAATTTAAATCATTTGGAGGATTAGTTTTCACAATTCAAGAATATAGCCGTTGCCTAATTGTCTGTGCAATTTGTTTCAGAATATATCTAATTCTCGCCATGTAATTAATACTTACGTATATGGCTGCCATCAAGTAACTATGGGAAATTCCATGACTGATGACTGTTACAAGTAGGGTTTTGAAAACATCTTACTCTTTGTGCAAAGAATTTAGTTTGATATTTGCACAAAATCGCTAATTATCAGAGATCAACATATGAAAATAAATTTACATAAAACGTGCAGTCAATAACTGTTTGGAATAAATTTAGAAATAACGAATTTGAAGTATTTTTGACGGTCATTTCATTTCAATTTACTCAAAATAGCAAAAGATCAGCAAAAGTTGCAGTACATTTTTGAAAAAGTGCTTGAAATACAAGTCAAATGGTATCTGCCGCCAATGGAAATGTGAAGAAAAAGAAAAGCGCAACAAAGAAACTTCATTTTATATGGAAGTGATGGCTGTCCAGCGTAAAATAGATGATGTTATAATAACAAATACAGACTATATCGACCGCATGAGGGATCCTACACGATTTGATTTGGCAGTTTTTACGAAACCAAACAGTATTTTGCACACTATCGCAATTATCGCAGCAGTATTAATTACTGATATTTTCACATAACACATACCTTGTGATGATGAGAAACCTACTAGAAAAAGCTAAGACATTTTCCAGAAGACTAAAAAGCCAGTCCACTTTCTGTGCTATGTGCATGGAGAAAAATGCTACTTTTTTGTCGGTCGCACCAAACTATTAAAATAAAAGATTACTTTTCATAATTGTTTAATGGACTCATTCTTTAGCATGCAGTTGACAACATTTGATATTTATTTAGCTAGTTCATCCCTTTATTGTTCATTCCAATCCGTAAGTCTTTCAATACTGAAAGCAGAAAGGAAATTCACATAAATTTGCTAAATGTGAATGTAAAGCAGTTTGGGACAATCCGAAAGAAAATTACATTTTTCTTCTCGCTAACAAATATGAGCCTACAATAGGTGGGGTCAAGTCTAATCGACTCAAATATTATTCGGTACAAGTCACAATAAGTATATTTCAACAAGCAAATTCATTAATTTAGAAATATGTTAACAGAAAAAGATGTATGTATTAGAATGTGTTTTGCATGAATTACTTCGTTTTCATGTGTTGTATGTGCCGAAAACTTGTCGTGAACTGGTTTGTTAAGCATTAACTTATCATTGAAATACTGTCGATACGTCTAACTGTGCTACACTTCTTTTCACGCACGTTTTTCCTGGAAAAAATAAATTTCCCTTGAAATTTTGACCAAAAGAACTTATTTAATATCCTGGTTAAATATTTGCAATTATTCTAAATAAGTGTACATGTACAATTTTTGGAGTTTATGCATGCAATGTCCGGAAAATAGTTTCTTCTCATAAGATTCTATACACCGAGTTATCTTCCCATTTGAAGCAAGCGAGAAATCACTTCTGATACGATCACGTCGTATTCAACCATAAAAAGTTAATGAGAAACGAGCAATAGCAAGTGCAATCTGTCTTAGCTTTTTTCAGCAGGCAGGTGCTTACCTTACTCAAAAATTTAATTAATTATTATCCCTCACATGATTCCACAACTTTTGCGAAATGGCTAAAATACAACCATTATAAATAAATGAACAAAATAATTACTTAAATTGTGGTATGAGTAAAGAACAAAAGATACAAATGCTATTCAAATTGAGAAATAACCGAGGTATCAACTAATTTCCACAAAGGAAAAAGCATCAGCAGGTAATGCCAAACTTTGTTACTTGATCTTGTTGCAGTTAATAAGCGTGACTATATGCGAGTCTGTCGTGTGATAAAGAGTTGGTTCATTATTTTTCTCTTTGATTCAAAACATAATTTATTACTGTCGGTACTTCAAATACTGCAATAAAAACTTTTTCGTGAGAGAGTTTGGGTTTGCGGAGGAGATATAGCTGCAATTCTTGAATTTATGGCTAGAATTGAACACTGAAGATGAATCCACTTTTTTGGCTTGGGCATGGTAAAATAAGTCGTTATGTACTGTCATTCGTTTCTCACTTCGCTTTTTTTTAGTGTTTTGTTACACAAACATTTACTCTCATCAGAGGAAGCAACTTTACTTCCTGTGGAGCTCTAATTCTCAAGTGAAACTCAAATTCTTAAAAGATTTCCTTTAAATTTAAATAAATTTGCAGATTTTGCAACCATTCTCTCACGTTGAAGCATTAAAGAGAAGCGCAAGTACATAACTTAAATACGAGAGTGGGAAGCTGTGCATCTTAGGATGGTAGCATTTTCGGTTTGCCGTCCCTTAGAATTAATGTGAGGTTAGTAAAGTTACTGCTCAGTGTAGGCGCATAATTATGAAAATATACTTCATTAATAGCCAAGGTTTGATGATCAAGTTTTTTTTTTTTAAACAAACGATTTTGATTGTAGTAAGGTTCAATTTTCATTTTGATTGAATGAGGTACGGCTTGGTAATCAGGAATCAAGAGGATTATTTAGCATGAAATAAAGTGTAAATAAAGTTTTATTCACGTGTACGGTAGTGTTGTATTTTACAAGACTTTTTACAAGATTCTTAGCTTTAATTACAGAGTATGAGGATGTGAATACGCCAGCATAGCATAGAATAATTATGCATGTAAGTATGGTCTCGGTAATATTTGTCCGTATCTTTTAATATCTTCGTGTTATCTGCTATTTAATTACACGTAAAATATTTTTAATATTTCGTTCTCTTCAACTGAAGCACAACTTTTTTTGTGATCAAAATAAGAAAAACTCGTGGATTAAAAGTTGTGAACAAAATATGTGGTGAAGAAAACGAGAACAAAATGATAATGGTGAAATCAAACATCACTTAGATATATTGGCAAGTAGTTTGAATTTCAGTTATTATTAAAAACAAATTTCGATCTTTCGACTTTATTACAAATTGAACTCGATCATACAACTTTTCGTTTAGCTCTCTGCTTTATTCGATGTTTCGATGAATTTGAAATGCTTGAATTGAGCTAATCTGAAGTCGTGTATGCTAAAGTGATACTCAAATTAATAATAAAATAGGTTTCAAGATTATTGATATGGACCTATAATGATGGTAATAATAACTATGAAAAAACAACATCCATAGTAATAAAATTGGTAATGGTACTAAAAATGCAAACAAACGCACATATCACTTCAACAGCGATACAGCAATTGATAATGATTAGGATAATTAAAATGATAGGAAAAATTAAGACTCGCATACTACTTTTTTAATAGTTATTACTATTATCACTTCTAACTTATAGTTTACATTAACCACATTGTCAGCAACATTACATGATTTTAGAGTGCTGATTGAAGTATTTCAATGTACATGACATTTTACTGAGTTTGGAATAATTAGCAAATAGAATTGTAGCAAATATAAAAATAAATAAATGGTATAGTAACGATAATAATCAAATTGAGTGGATGCAGAAATATTTTATGCTCAGAAAAATTTCTTTGCAGTGATTCAGATGTAGTGCTTTTTTTTTCTGCTGCGCAAATTAGACGAGTGGATAGAAGCACGTTTTGCAACTGATTAGTTAAATTTATTTATCTATTTATCTATCTGTCTATCTATCCATTCATTCATTCATTAAATTGCCAGTATGTATTGTAATATCTGTGAACAAAGGATATATCCTGTCTTTGTTACGAACTCAAAATGAGAAGTGTTCATTTATGCTGCGTGAGTATATTCAGATGTCATTTCATCACTTGAAATTCACTTTACTTAAATTTTTTGAAACGGAATTAAATTGAGCAGCACATTTGTGAATGCCCTGAATGCATTCTCTTCCTTTCACTGTCCACTCCTCAACAGTGAAATTACACCTCCTCCGGGGTTTAGATTTTCTTTTTATTGCAGTCTCCCGTTCTCTGGGAGATCTTATTCAGTTAGTAATTATTATCCCACGACTTAGTAGTTTCCATTGTTCAATTTCGATCTTTAAAATTGCTCTTTCTTTTCATGTTCTGTTTTTTCGCATCTTCATCAATCATTTTTTTACCACCTGAAACTTCTTAACTACATTTTATAGCTGTTAGCTATACTTATCAGCTTTTTAAATCAGTCTCATCATCTATGCTATTGCTACTGAAAGCAGTTTTGCTACTGCTATAAAATTATTTTGTGCTATTCGCACCGATGATTTTGCTTCATTTCATCCATTAATCGATTTACTGTTAACATATTGTATTATTCAATACTGTTTATTTTGATCTGTTGATTGTAGTTCGGTCAGCATTGGCTGGTTATACAAAGAAGTCAAAATTCTTGAAGTTACATACCAGTCATTTCAGTGATAATGCAATAATCAGAATGATACATACAGAAGGCTCTTTGCTCTTTAAAACATTCAACAAATAATAAGTTTTGACTGTACCAAAATTTAGTTGAGAAACAGATCAAACTATGATACTTGATAACTGAATGATACTTGTTTTTGAAGCACTTCTGATTACTTGATTTTTACAGTAGTAAATGAAGCTGATATTAATTGAATTTTCGGTAAATATTTTAACTGAACCCCATTAAATTGCTGTCAATCAACAAATCAGAATTAATAAAGTCTGCTTTTAAACCACACTGCTAGCGTTGATTGACCATCTCATTATCGATAATCGCAAACCATCTTAAATTTGATTGACTGAGTTAAATGTATTTAGTAGACTTATCTGAAATTTGAATGATTAAAAAGTTTTGCGAATATAAGAAACTGCTTTCATTATATAAAATCAGAACGCAAAAAACGTTATTTCAAGAAACAGAAGTTTATATCCTTTAGTCGGCAAATAAGAGTATAATTTGTTATATACATTAATTTATATGTTAAAAATATCATTAAAGTGTCTTTCAGCGATACCGAAAGAAAAGAGAATATAATGTCTGTTTTATTTTATACTATATTAATTTTGGCTACTTCTCCTTTTTCAACTTTTTTGACTAAAAGGTATCATTTTTTATAATTGAAAGTTTAATAATACCGTGTAGTACAACTATGTTTTCTGATTGCTAACTTCAGCAAGTTTCTGATAGTGCCAATTCTTTGTAAATTTTTGGAAAAATAGTACCGTTCTGCTAAGAGTAATTCTGATTAATTCAAGTAATACTGGAAATGATGCATACAAAGTATACAGAGTTATACCACGGAATAATACACAAATGAATGTCCTTAACTGGTTGCGTGACAATGCTGCTGAATATGAGGTAATTATTTAATGCTTGCCTATCAGTTATAATATTATATTGACTTCAAGACAATACATTACTTCAACTGCTGAGGGAATGTTTAGACTGACAGATAGTTTTAATAACAATTAAGTTTCAAAAAGTCGCTCACAAAAATATTTGTGCATTAAACTCATTATCTAACTAAATAATTGAATGGCGAAAATCACTTCCTGTTTAAAAACAAGATTGAATTCTGACGTGTGGGTTTCAGTGAGAAATAGTTTTTCAGATAATTGCGATCGAATTTTAAATATTAATTAATGTTTAATAACGGTGATAACTAAATCTGAACTGAAGCACACTATTTGCAATTCCAAGAAATTCATGAAATATGCTTTAAAAAATTTATTTCGATTGCCACAAATTTTATTCAAACATTTGAAGTTGGATATTTGGAAAGAAAGTAGCGGCTTGGGAAACTTCATGGATATTATGATACCACCTAATATGATACTTGTGATCGAAGAGTTATTCCACAAAGAAAATATCGAATATGTAATCACCATTCCAGATGTCAAGAAGTTTGTTCTTATATTATCTTCTAATTATTTAAATAATTTCTTAAAATGCCAGTTTACTTATGAAAAACATTTACAGATCTCGAAAGATTAATTTACAATTTGCGACCTAGAAAAATAAATAAGAAATAAAAATTTCTCAGAAATCTGAAAAATTCCTGTACGAACACGTCACCTATTAGCAAACAAAGAATATATTGCATCAGTTATGGATTGAATTTTAAAAATCTTATCTCCATCAATATTTAAATTTAAGACACATGATCCCTAATACATAATACAAATAAATATATAAATAAATAAATAATCAAATTAAATCAAATCAATATCACACGAAGGTTATTCTTTTTTCTGCACTATTGATTCTGGCGCTGGATCGTATTCTGGCATTCTCGCTGCACTATCCTCACGATCAGTTCTGCAGTACTGGTCTCCGTTGCTTCGTCATCGTCGAATTCTCGGCGATGATGCTTTCGATGAGATGCTTTTGAGCGTCTTTTTGAGCACTATTGTTTCGATATATACTTCGACAAGATCTGAATATGCCTGATTTCCTCCGCTTAATCTCTCTTTCATTACTTCTCCTCCCCACGTAATCACATACAAAGTTATTTCTTTTTGCATGCCATCTTAAGATTACTTCATGCCATTTTTGTCGTATACTAGAATATCCGGTCGACCCACACATCTGCTCTGATGTGCTTGTCGACTGTTATTTCTACGTTCTCATTTGTGACAATCGCCTGAACAAAGTGGCTTCGCATGCATAGAAATTCTTTCAGACCACACTGCAGAGTTTCAAATGGATGCACCATATGACATCCATTAAGTATTTTAGTACAGTCACGACGCAGCATTATCTCACGGTGAGTTGTCAGATGCTCCATATGTTTCCTATATCGTGGGCACGCGCTTTTCTTATAGGTTAACGTTTTCGTGTCGTAGCCATATTGATAAAGCCATCGATGAGAGTCCGTATCTTGCATATTGAATTTTCTGGGCTCTTGTATCACGTCTTCAGCGGTTGGATTATCTACAAGATTGTATTTTGTCTGAAACTAAGGTACAATAGTTAAGTATGTGTTACTAGTTTTCTCCTGCTTCAGAACTGCATCTCCCTTGTGCATAAGGGGCAATTCCTATAAGTCCATTATGAAGCTGAAGAAGCTGCAATCTCACTCCTTTGTTCAACGCTGTGCAGTGCGTATACTAGTAGTTTGTCCCTTTACATGTAAAGTTTCTCCAACCATGCAGGTTGCTTGTGAATCCCGTATTTGTATAGTAATTGTCTGATATCGTAGTCTGTAGTTTTGAATCTTCTGGCTCCAACTTGAGTACCACAGTATAATAGTTCATCAAACCTATGGTGTGCTCGTTTACTGCCTTGATAAAGTTCTTGCCGTTTAGTGCAGTTTTGGCTAGTCGCTCTATTCTAGTCAAAATCTCTGCTCGACGTTGATGAAACTGCTATGAAAATTAAATGGAAGTATTGCTTTCAGTACAAATCTACGCAGAAATTTTTTATAGATTCCACTAAACTCATTTTTGAAATGTATACACTAAGATTTGACTCAGGACATTTCCTAAAATCATAGCATATTTTTCGTAGATCGTTTTGACATTACTTTTCGTTCCGTTAAAAAACTTTGATAACATTAAATTTTTGGATCAGTTAATTTAATTTCAATATAATCGCTTTCTAAATTAACGATTTAAAAATTGTTCTAATTCCAAAAGATGTAATAACTTTCAATATAACGCTTTGTTTTAGGATTTTTTTCTTGTGAACTGAGTGTTATTGCTAAAGCAAATCTATTTTGTTTCACGCAATTTGAGATGATTTCTTGCAGGCATTTTTTTCTTCCTGATAGAATATTTATAATTATATTTGACCCATTAGTCCTCATGTTAGATCACGTTAATGGTACATGAGAGAGTTTTAACCTACTAGAGTCCTATTAAAATTTTTATCTGGAAGTATGAATAATGTGCAGTAAGTTGGATCCCAATGAACTTTAAATAATGAAATTAAATTCTCGGATAAAAAATATCTTCCATAAATGATTGAAATAATCATTATGATTGCACTGTAAAAACGATATTCAATATAATTATTATTCAGAAGTGGTTAAAATGCAAGTGAAAAAGTTGGTTTCTGAAAAAGATTTTTACTTAGAATTCGTAAAATTTGATATAAATTCAGTTTTTCTTCCATCAATGCAATTTTATTTATGCAAGTCACTATGAAAAAATGTTTGCTCTTTTAGGTGCAGAAACTACAGTTAAAATTTGTCCTATGCAACGTCACTTCCTCGTAACTATGTTTTTTCATATAAGGAATAAGTCACAAATATTAATACCAAGAATATGACAACTTATATGTTATACTTTGAAAATCTTATTTTCTGAGATTTTTGTGTTTCAGCAAAAAAAAAAAACTAAGTTATTGATACAGTACAATTTTAAAACTTTATAGAATGTTATTCAACTAAGTCATGCTCGAGATAATTAGTTGTGAACAAACTTTTTAATCAATTCTTGTTTTCAAGGAATTTCTGTGTGAGACTCAGAAATCATTAAAGCCCACAAGAATGAGTTTTAAATTTAAAAAATTTTGAATTTAAATGGAAGAAACTTCGACTTTAAATGAATACATGTTAAAAGAAGTTTATGTTAAAAGTTTTTTACGAATTGACAGACATTATGTACAATCTCAATGATCTGTTTTTACACTAAACTAGCAAATATAATCTAAACGTTGAAAATTTTTGTAATTAATAAGTGTAATTTGCATTTCATTTTCGATCTTCAATTCTCGATTTTTGAAATTATTTCTTGTCGGATACTCATGCCAAAAATATTTGAGAGCTAGATCTAACTTGAAAAAGCTTCCACTTTAGAAAACAAATAGTCTTCTGATGCAGTAAGATTTTTCGCACGAATTTTAGATGAATAGGTTTGCTCAGTTTTGCAACATATGAAAATAAATCTCATTTCAAACGTAATTTCATTATCAACAATTATTCACTTTAATTATTCTTTTCTTTCCCCAGTACTTCTAACAAACACCTTAAGAAGTAATTAATGATACTAATTGTTTCCTACCTGATGAAAAAGTGGAATAATTTGTAGTTTAATTGAGCGAAACGAAGTTTATCCACGAACCGCACATGAAGCCAGTCGAACAGCAAAACAACTCAACACTTTGTTGGAATCCTTTTTTGCTCGTAGTAAAGATGACCCAATCTCTGAGGAGAAGGCTGATGAATCAGGTCAATCTTCATCATCAATTTTAGGAATTTGCACAGTTTTATCTCAATACACAATACGTTCTAAGTGATAATTCTAGTTTTGTTCCCGAATTGTAAAAGATAAATTATCATCTCACTACCAAAAAACTATTCAAAGTTTGAAATTTTCAATAGTTATTAAGTTCGAACAATTAAGGTTGTATTCTTTAATTTAAGACAAATACATAAAAACAAAGCTTTGTGATAAAACAAAAATTATTTGATGGACTTTAAATTTGCATGGTAAAAACTGTGTTTTATGAGAAAAACTTGAATTCATTTTTGGGCAAGATTTTTTTCGTTATTAGTAAGTTCATGCCCAACTGGAATCAAATTTCATGTGGAGAATTGATTATTCGCATCAACTTTTCAGTTTTCAGAGAGGAATATTTATGTAGAAAATTATCTTCCAACAAATTAATGTTTCAAAATAAGACGCTTCAACCTTTTACAATTTTTCGGTGAAAGCTAAAAACTCTGTGAATACTAAGCTGTCAAGTAAATGAGATGAAAGTTATTTTTAGTGTTTAAAATATTTCGATTTTAGATTGTTTTTGCGATTTTGATTCTATATTCAGTGTATCTAATAGTAACTAGAAGCCGTTGCAAAATTATCATATTCTGAATGCTGATTTATACTATTGCCTTTTTAATGATAATTTTATGCACTTCTTTTCAGAAGAATCGTTAAGTAAAATAGGCAATCTTAAAGCCAATTACCGCTTTGGTGATTATGGATCTTACAAAGATATGCTGAAATATCTTCGGACTATTGAATTTCACTATCCACATATTACCAAACTTATTCGAATCGGTGAAACTCACGAGGGTGTACCGATTGAAGGACTTAAGGTTTGCTCTTATAATTTACGATTTGGATTAATTTCTTAAAAGTAAGAAAACTTTTTAGAGCTTTTAAGATCTTGCTTCGAAAGCGATTTATATTTTGGAAGTAATTTAATAAGGAGTAAATTGCCGCCGTATAATTCTTAAATTAATTGAATTTTAAGCTAAATATTTATGTGCTCATTTAATCTGAATTCTATTAATTAACAAAATTAGACCCATAAAAAGGCTAGAGACTGTTTAAAGTGAGATCTCACTCAAAAATTTGAACTTAACTTGCAAATGAAATAGCTATATAATTGCAATAATGACTCTAAAAAAGTAACCAGGATTTAAGATTGGTTATCCCGTAAGTAACGTAGATAAAAGAGCTATTTGGATTGATGGCAATATCCATGCTCGAGAATGGGCAACAAGTCACACAGCACTTTATTTCATTAATCAGGTCAAGACTGATATTTAGAATATTAGTACTTTAATGAAGCCAAACAATTTTATTTTAATTGAAAAAAAACGAACGAAATAATTTAATTGCTCACAATCTAACAATTTACATTGCAGTGATTTCTGGGTTTTGGAGTAGTTGTTATAATTTATTGGTATAAAATCAAAAACAAATCATTTTCAGATAAAAAATACTTCATTAATAGTAATTATTACTTTCCTTATTTCAGTATGTGTATAATATATGAATTTATCTTTTCTAACATGAATATTCAATTTGAAAAAATCTGAAGATTTTAGTTAATTTCAAAGTTTGGTAATGATCAATCGGTGACACATTATTTGAATTCACTCAATATTTATATTTTCCCCTGTTTGAATCCTGATGGTTATGAATATACGCGTTCCAGACCGATACCACAGGTTGTTCTAGTTTTTATGTCATATTTGATTACGCGTGATAATTATCTCCTCATCCAATATTTGCTTAAAATTGAAAAATACCATTATTTGCTAAGCACATTTGTAAACAGATTTAAATCTGTTGACATGAAAATACCCACAACTTTTTATTTAATTAATTAAATGTAATAACTTAGAAATCAAGATCATAAGTTGGTTTGCAGGTGAGATTGTGGCGAAAAAATCGTTCGCCTCAAAAATGTATTCGATCTTTATGGGGTGGGCGACGATGTTGCGAAGGGGTCGATTTGAATCGCAATTTTGATTTTTATTGGGCTGGTTGGATCTCTTTTATTTTGTCAATATAAAAACATTTCAACTTACAATTCTTCTCAAAGTGAAAAAAACAAAAAACATTGTCTTAATGAAAACTATAGTTAAATTAATTAAGAATATTGGTTTGTTTAGAAGTAATTCTGTCATATTAGCGAAAATGAAATAACATTCGGTCTCATATAAAATTTTTTATTCCGACTTAGTCCGATATTTGATTTGATATAAACAGAGTCTGGAATTGAAATTATCCTAAATGAAAGCAAAAACATGGTGATAAGTCATCTGTAGTGAGCCATAATTCAATTTGAAATAATTAATGCCATGATTTATTTAAATTGTTGGGATCAAATCTGAAATGAAATGAATTAAAACCAAGATGTTGAAAACGAATCTCAATAGTAAAGTATTTATTTATCGTTAATATTTTATTCTTATTTATTGATCGCTAATATAATATTTTCGATAGATGCATAACTCCGGCCTTTTTTATTTGTATAGTGAGAAAGTCAATTTACGATTTGAGGGGATAAATTTTCGCATTCCTAATAGTTAATTTATACATTGCTGTCAATATAGTTAGGTAATATTTCCGGATTCTAGTTAAGTCAAAAATGGAGAAACCAGAGATCTGAAAATGGACTGGAATAAGATGAAATAAAACTGGCCTCTATTATTTAATGCAAGCATCTATATTATCAAAAAAAAAGTGAGTATTGAATATTTAAAAAAATGAAAGCTAAAATTTATTTAAAAAATTGAATTGAAGAAATTGGTTCAAGCGATAATCCATGCTCACACTTATATCATGGAGAAAGTGCCTTCAGTGAACCTGAAACCAGGTAATAGCACTAAGTTCATTTTTAAATTTGTTTGAAAATAATGAAATTATTTTAAAACGAACCAAAAGAAGAACTTCCAGTGGCTGATTTTTTTTTTTACTTCATTGACTCTTCAGGTAAATCACCAAGTACAAAATCTAGATTTCAATGCTTTCGAATTATTTTTACAAGATGATTCATGTTTTTTCAATGTTTTCTTGCGCACATTTTGTAATAGGAATTTCAGTCGGCATATTAAAAAATGTTCCAACCAATATGTATGAATAAATCATCAAGTAAATAACCGTATTATTTGTCAATAATAATAATCATTCGTTTGATGCAAATTTGACGCGCTTTGCATTCGATATAGAATTCACACGATTGTAAAATAAATTGAGTTCTTCATAAATTTGAATCCAAATTATACGTTCGAAAAATATTCGTGCTAATCGATTCATTTAAGGAAGTATATACTGCCGATATTAAGGAGTCTGTTTAAATAACTAAAAATGATTACTGCAGTTAATCATTATCACTATTATTTATATTCATGACAAATTTGTTAGAAAATTACTTATATTTTTAATTTTTTATAAGAGTCTTCTAGCCTTGTCATTAGTATAAAAAACGTGCAGAATATGAATCAAACTTGAGAAGTTCTATTGTGAAAATTCATTTACTGCTGTGGCAATAAGATGCCAATTTCAGAGCAGTGAAAGATTTTTTGCTCTCTCCAGAAATGAAAGGTAAATTAGATGGATTTATCACACTTCATACTTACGCACAGCTATGGATTCATCCTTACAGCCATAAAGTGGAGACATATCCAGAAAATCATGTTGAATTGGTAAACTTAAGTTAGTACACTTGTAGTGTCCTGTCATTTTATTTCAATAATTCAGTTTACCTAGTCTAACCTTCAGTTGGCTCTCATGTTCATTACTTCGTAGTAATTGATGATTACTACCTTACAGCCAACTGTCAGTATTTTTTTTCTCTGCTGCTTTCAATTAAATATCATTTGAATGATTATGATTAATTAATGTAAACTCACTTTTCTTCTAATTTGTAGTTATATATATATATTCAGCGATAATTTTCAAGGCGCGTACAGCGAAAAGAGCAGTGGATAGGTTGAAACAGGTATATGGAACGGAGTATAGAATTGGCACTGGCGCGAATATTTTAGGTAAGATAGTATTTAAATTGTAAAAGAAATGCAAAATAAATATAGTAATTCAAATAAAGTTTGATTTAGTGAGTGATAGGAATATTAAACTGAGTGGAATGCAGTATGAATTCATTACTATCACTAATACTAAAGGTTACATTCAATTTAATTTTCAAAAGTTTGCAATTCTGATTAATTATTTCAAGTTCATTTTGGAAAATTAAATTTTTATGATGTTTTATCATAGCATCAAACAGAGATCGGTCTGGATATGCTGTCAAGATTTTGTTTCTAGCTTCCCGCCTCTTTGAACTCTCATCACAGAAATTTCAGCTCCTGCTTCGGGTGGCTCTGATGACTGGGCAAAAGATGCACTTGGAGTAAGATTTGTTTATCTGCTCGAACTTCGACCTGAACTGGAATGTAGGTCAATATAACTTGATAGTTCCTATTTCTTGAGCTATTTCAGTCTAACATTTGAATTCAAATAATTCAGATTTATTATCAGCAGGAAAAGGAGACGAGCGATGTGATATAAAAAAGTAGTCAGACAGCTTCCCATTTTCAAAGTTGAAAATCTTCCATATTCAAGTCTTGTTTGAGCAATGTATTACGGTATTATCACTACTTTTGTCTTAGATCATTGTGAGTGTTAAAAAGAAATGGAATTATTCAATTACTGAATGTTGAATTGCAGTAATAAATGGATTTATTCTGCATAAGAAGGAGCTAATCCCGACAGCAGTTGAGACATGGGAAGGTGTTCGGGCAGTCATCGATGACATTATTAAAGGTATTAGTTTGCAGTCAGAAAATATATTGCTACCACAAGAAAGAATTCCTATGGTTGTTATGGGCAAAATTATGCGAAATATTACTAGTGAGTTTTGTCTCGACTCTCTTCGATCATTCGTCTCTTGATTTTAAGGTTTTCGATATACGAGATTTGCGAAACTCAAGTATAGTTCAGTTTCGAGTTTCAAACATATTTTTCTCAATTAAATCGGTTTAAATTTCCATGTTAACTTCAGTTTTTGTTTACATCTCAGTGCAAATTAGTTGTATTTTAACGTCTGTTAGCATTCGAAACTTTAGAAGAAAATTTAGCTTTGGAAGCAAACAATAAGCCTCGACGTGGAGCCGGTATTGCTCGTCGTTTAGCAGAATCCACCATCACTATCGATCAAGAGGAAAAATATCAATCTGGTGAATCAACTGCGGTACATTATCCAAATATATTATCAAATGTTAGCTCATTTTCTAATATTCGAATCAACGGCATATCCAAAGCTCTCAATACCGAAAACAATTTCTTAATTATGAATGCCGCTAAGTCGCAATTAAACAACGTTAAACTCGCAGTTTCTCATAAATTATCATCATCGTCAGGATGGAACCGTACGCATGGAACACGCAATATATTAGCTGGAAGTTCTCTCCATAATATGATTAATAAGAAGAAAGTAGTGGATCCAAACTGCCGCAATATTCGAATTTCATGTAGATTATGGGTACTGAACAATCCGAATGCTTGCAAAGACAGAAATCATTTTATGAGAGAGCAGTGCAAGCGAACCTGCAAATTATGCCCGTCTTTAACACGGTTTACTGATTAGATTCATTCCACTTAATAATCAAATGCAAAGGCAAAGTTGACAAATTACTGTATTCATATTGCCGTTCTTTTTGTTAAAACATTGCGTTTTAAGGAAAAAAAAGAACAATGCATTGATATGAATGTACAGTTAGTCAAAATTTCCAGTTGTTTGGCAGAAAAGTTGAAAAAAAAATTTTGTTGCGAAAATAACCAAAATCGTTATTGAATTTATAGCAATTCTTCTTGTAAATATATTTGGCAATTTAAGAGACAAAATTCCATCCTCAGTAACCTAAAATAAAACAACTGACTATATCTGAGTACATGATATATTCTGATGAAACTGTACGGCGAAACTAGCTTTTTTATCTTAAATAGCTTTAGTAAAATTAGCAGATAAAAGTTTCAGAAATTTTTAAATTTTTAACTGCAATCTGACCAAATAACTCCCTACAGGAATCCGACTGAATCATAGCTATGGTAATTTAGTACAAAGAAATCAACAGAATTCTGCAATGAAAATTTAGGAATTTTTTGAATATTGAAAACAATAAAATTATGAAAACTGAATCAGAAATTTTTTTTTGTACTAAATTTTTCCCCACAAAAGTCTGATTCTCGCATTTTTTTAAAACCGGTAGTAAAATTTCTTTTTTTGCCAAAAAACAGAAACAAAAGTTTTACATAGGTTGCTATTGTTGTTTTCGATGTTGTTATAATAGAAACGATCTACTCATCATTCACACTCCATTCAATCTTCGTCGTATCGTATAAATCAAACTTCACTTTACGTTTACAACATCACACATAATGCGATTTTTTTCAGTCTTGAGGCAATTTACAGATTTTTTTTGGTTTTTCTGTTTAATTTTCGCTAGTTTTGAAAATTTGAGAAATGAATCAGAAAAATGTGTGTGTAATGTATAATAAAGCTAGAACGTTGCTCTTTCGTACCAGTCAAGCCAGTCCAAAGCGAAAAATGGCAATTTAACGTTGAAGAAAGCAATAAATTACAATAGAAAAATGCTACAATTACATCACTTTTTGACGTCTTTACAAAATATCAGTGCTACGATTTGGCAAGGCACGATATAAACATATAAATTTTACATATAGATTAGCAATCAGAGTGTACAAGAAAACTCATACTTTGTAAACTTTAATAAGTATTTCGGAAGTAATAGTTGACTTCACATGTAGTTGATAACTTAAATGTATGATAAGGTAAAGATTAGTTAGAAATGTATGGTTAGAATCGTAGCTTCAGGGACTACATACTTCTTTACATTCCATAGTTTTCATTTCACTTTATGGCTATGCAAAGAAGCACGGTGTCACCTTCTAAGCAATATTCCCTTTCTGATCAAATAATAGTGAAGAAATCTTCAATTATTTTAAGAAACATCTACTGGTTTTTCTGAGACTTCTATGTTCCTCGAATCAAAATGATCAATCATTTTTCTATCAAATTTGCTTTAATCATCAAAAAGCGATGTAGAAAATAAACTAACAGCTTTTTTAGCGCTACACACTGATACAAATGAAGTTCACTTAGAAAAAGCAGAACACATTTCGCAATGAAATCGAATCATGAAGACATACATCCAACACATATTCACTTTTACAAATTTTCAGATGCGAAAATTTTGGAAAATTTAGATTTCAAAAATTATGTAGATTAGTCTCAATAACATTCTAACTTCATGCTAATCAATTTATCCACAGAAACCATTTAAATTCTGCAAGCATTATTAATCTAAAGTGACTGCAATACACAATTTAAACACAATGCTCAGTAGTCGTGAAAGAACCGATTATATTTAAAAAAGTGATCAGTACAAGCACACTCTGCAAAATTCTTGGGCTTCCTATGAGCAATGAAACTAAGAATTTAATAGATCGAAAAGTAGTCTATTCTGATGGGAAGACAGCCAGCTTATAGGTTTTAAAAGAGGAAAAGAGTACTAAATACTATTCGATTGCATTCAGTACTATTATATCCAAAAAAAAGTAAATTAAATCATTTGTGAAGAACGAATCGTTAGCGTAACTTGAAATAAACAAATATAATAAACATGAACAACTCAAACCAATCAATTTGATTCCCCATTTGAATTTAGTTACAAAAACAATAAGCCAAACGATATGATGACAAGCGACATATATTCTTTGATTGAATATATGATCTGATACCGGCATGACTGGCAATTTCATTTCTTTTCGAATAAGGATTAGAAAGCATTTCTCGTTTGTTGTTAGCTTACATCACAAAATTCTTAACACAAAATGAAAACACGTATTACATTACACGTTTCCAGTATTGCTAGACATTAATATCCCCACAGTCATGAAAAGTACATAATTTTCAAAGAAAAAATGATTCTAATAACACTGCAAATCCATCCGTACTGTATTTTGAATTTGGATCATTAACAAAGGAGTGAGCACTATAAGAAAATTTACACGAAGTCTTAGACTGCATTTTTTTGAAAAGTTTATATCAGTATGCTGAAGCAGGCATCAATAAGCTCGAAATTTCTAACTTTGTCAAGTCTTCCAAAAAACTTTCAAATTTGATTACTGCCGTCATTTAAAAAATTTACCTCAAAGTCAGTCTATTGTTCACTAGAACTCGACAAATGATTAATGGTAAGTACGGTTACAATCAGGTTTTTAATACCTGTTCCTTCTATCTGTCTCATATAGAACTTATGCACTACCACCAAACAACTTACTTTTCTCAAGCAATATTAAGTATTAAATAAGTCAGTACAATAACAAAAGTTAATAAAAATAACAATAATAATTATAATAGCAATAATGATCATGAAAATAGTGATGAATGGTAGGAAAATAATAACGATACCACAATGATACCACCATTAAAAATAACAACAATAGTAACGGCAAACTTACAATTTAATAGCAATTCTCTCCAGTGGATCTTCTAAAAAATGATATTACAATTACATCAGATGTAAAGAGTCAAATTTAATGCAAACACAGAAAGACCGATTCATTAGAGTTTTAGCTTGGTTATTAGAAGCAGAGGTGAGGAGCAACTGCAACGTAAAAGATGCAGACATTGGCAAGATCAAAGAACAAATCGATACATTTTCGAAATTCTGTCAAAACAACTGTGAGGTAAGGTCAACAAGCGATAACAATGCTGAAACATAATGTTATACTACCGTTACTACCGCCTTCTTTGTCACTACCACTGTTATCATTCCTGATAGTAATAGTGATAATGACAAAGAAGTAATGACGATATACTGGTAACAATGATGAAGGAAAATTATGAGAAAATCACTTAAAAGGAGAACCATTTGATTTTCAGGCCATAAAGCACACACCACCCAATTGTTAATCACGTTACTATCAATTAAGACTGGTAATACTTATGTAATATTTAACAAATAGTTCCTTGCATTATTGCAAATATGAAAAAAGACAATTTTCGCAATAAAAACGCATCGAATAAGTTTATCAGTCAAGTAATTAGCGTATTTGCTTGCCTGACCTGATTTAAGAAGAGAAAGTAAAGCTGTCTCTAAAAAGCTTTAAAATTGCAGAGTTCTGTGGAAAATTGGAACTGCCACTTATGCGGCATTCAAATCGCAACAATATCCATTTAATCATCGTGAGACAACTGGCCGGACTCAAAATAGCAGTTAGTGATATTTCGTACGCTAAGATTCAACGATGAGCATTTTCAATCCAAATTCTTTTACCAAACAGATTCCTTGCAAATGATTTGAGTATTAAAAATTTTCTATAGAAGTGCATCACAATCTTGACTTCGTCGCAAAACATGTCAAATATTGCTAGACTCGATTCCACATTGATAACGCAAATTTGATTTTATCTTCAAAAGTTTAAGATTATGAATAATAATGCAATTGACTCATTATGCAAATTAAAACATCTTAGTATCGGAAATATGAAAATATTTGCAGTGGTTTCTTGCCATTTTGAATGGAACTGTTTTAAGATGTTTTAATTTTTGATATTCTGTTAATTAACCTCAGAAAATCTTGACAACATTTACAACAGCAAAAAGGCTAAAATTTCAAATTATCTTACATCGAATATTGCTCAATTTGTACAGGTCAATGACTCAAATAATAAAAAATTTAAGTATAACGATATGAAAGAATAATGATCGAAAATTTGGACAGATTTTACATGGAGCATAAGTAATGACATGATAATATTCTATTCAAAGTATCACAATAGAGCGGGAAGAATGACCTAGAAAAGAAAAATGAACGAGCAACCTTAATCACGACAAAAATAAGAAACAAATTGAAGTGCAGCCTGACACATTGTAAAATTAAACAAGCAAATTATAAGTAATGTAAAAAAACGGTAGCTGTGATGGAGGGCACCACTCAGTTGTGTAATCAATACTCAATAATTTGAAGAGTAATACTTGTTGAAAATTTGTGGAAGAGAAAACGGGAAGGAATAGAAAGAAAGTCTTTTCACTTACTACCTTCAGGTATCCAAGCAATGCATTTGCTTACTTTTAAGTGCACATTTCAAGTCTTACTTTTTTCTGAAATCGTGCTTCAAAGCCGAACTGAAACGAGTAATTTGGGCAAGGCAAGAGAGTGGCATTCAGCAAGTGATACAAAGATATGTAATAAATTTTACTACTTAACTTGACTGAGTTCAGATTTGAAATGAGGGCAGTGGTTGTGCACCTCTTCTATCTGACACCTGTTCTTACCCTTTGTTTCGCACACACACAAGGATAAATAGATGGGTAGATACATATACATTCATTCACACACATATACAAACATATATAGACCCAAGCATTTATATACATAACATACAAACAGACATACATACATACTCACGTATGCACCCAAACACATAGTGATAGGGAGAAATTTACTGCGTTCAGTTCTTCATTTCTCGAATTAATTTTTGAGAAAACAAAAACAGCTGCGAAGTGTTTAAAGATTTTCTTCTTTCTTGTTTCAACATTTGTATTGTTAAGGGCTCGAAATTCTGACAGTTATTTGGTTAGTGATAACAAGTATACACTTAGTTAATAACATTTGTAGTGCTTTTATTGCAAAGATAGAGGAGATTACCATTATACTTTTTGGTTTTAAAATTCTACAATTAGTTTGTATGCAGTGTCGTGAAAATATTAATTTTAACATATGTTACTCTCATGCAGACATTTCTTTTGTTAACAAAACAGTTGCGTATTCCACGCAATTACAGTTTGTATTGCCTAGCCATACCGAAACTTGCTCAGTCATACAGTTAAAGTTTACTTATTCAGTATCGTGTAGATCATCTTGTGCTAGGACCTATATAATTTCTGAAAAAAAGCAATAAATTTCATCGAAGAATAGTGATGCAATGAATGAAAGATATGAAATGATCAGTTGGGATTTAAATTGCTCAATAATTCATGCTTAACAAACAAATAAATTTAAAAGTCCTAAATTTGTTAAAAGTCGTGCACTGTTAATCACAGCATTTCTACAAGTAAGAGAGGTCAACTAGTTAAAAAAAGTATAATAACAAAAATGTCGTGATTTGGTACTGCTGTTGCCTTACAACAATTCAAGATTACAGTTCTAACTGACAAATTATAATTAATCTGCAATTTGAATCTTTAAGAAAAAAAGGTGAAAAAGGTAACCAAGACGAAAACTAGACTAGTTGGAGATTGATGATCTAGTGGATGGAAAGAATAGTGAGTGACCTCTCAAATGTTTGTCACTAATTGCAAATCAACAAATCCAGCAATTTAAGAAACTGGGTTAAAAGAACACCAAAGATAAGAAAACTATGGCAAAAATTGCGAAAAGAGATGATAAAGTTTTCAACGTTTTCACACCTTCCACCCAAACCGTGATCGCCAACATTTTGCTGAGTTGACCGAAAATTATCTCTAATTTGTGCGACGATGTGGATCACTTCATACACAGACTGGAATCGTAATAAATTAAATTATATGTATTCACTATTATTTAACCAGAAAATGCCAAATTCTTTCAAAATCTAAGAAACAATTTACAAAAAAGAACGAAAATTAACATGAATTCACCATTTATTTACGAAAGAAATTATTGTTTTGATGGATTAATTGTTTTCAATTAATCCATCAAAACAATAATTTGCGTGTAGATGAAGGAATTCTCAGCAACGAGAGAATTTAATAACTGAAAGTTTTTCATAAAAGATAAAACCCGGGAAATAGTTACCTCTGCGATGCATTTTTCGCATGAATGACAATATTGGTTTTGCTACAGACATGAATTCAGTAAGAAATAATTAATTAAAAAAACTGAAGAGTAAGTATGATTATCTACAATATATGGATAAAAATATTTGGTCATTGCATTGCGGTGAAAAAAAAAAATTACGAAAACTATGTTCTAAGTAGAGCTGAGAAAAATATTGAGTCTAATTACAATTTTTTAACAATCAAAAAAATCTAATTTTGAAGATTTTGCTTTGGGTTCAGTGAGTATCATGCAAAAATTGCAGGACTGAATCATTATAAACTGCTCAATACAAAAAATTATCGTAACTAATGCAAGTAATTTTTCCAAGTGATGATTTTAACAAAAATACAGCTGCTTTTTTTCGCTGAGATACTACTTATATATGTTGAGATTGGTTTTCGAGGAAATCTCGATGTCATAGAGATAGGATGATGGGATGTAAGAGTAAATGGATGTGGTGTAGAACAGACTTAACGCTAAGCTTCACGTCCTGCTTGAAGTCTAGTTTAGAAAGTTGAAAACTAATTTGCCTTCTTCAATGTTAGCCACCCACTCTCGAAAGTAGCTTAAATCTCGTAGGAAAAGCATATACACTCGGTTTAATATCATCGTCTTGAGGTACATACAAACTCTGAAATAGTTGCTGCAAAGCTCTTCTAGCTCTAGCGCTTGCTGTGATTATTTTAAACAAATGAAGCAAGCAAGCAAGTAAATAAGTAAGAGTAAAGTCGTTGATGCATCCGTTTTCGCTTCACACACAGTTTGCTCAAGTTGAACATTTGCCTCTGTAAGCAGTGTAGTTTACATCACTGCTGGCAAATTTTGCTCCGTTTTGAACTTCCTTCTGTATCGCATTGAACGCCTCCTCGAGAAAAACAAACTCCAAGATAGAGAAGACGAACGCAAAATGAATGTAACAATGTTGCAATAAGCGCTGGCATTTCGCATCTTTCAAGTTGCTCGAGAAGACTTCCAACTCCCTTTCAGCTGGCATAACTAAATCTTCTATTAAAATCCTCATCTCCACATCTTTGCACCATTTTATATGGGTATGATTTGAACAAGCTCTACCTGCTTCCTCGCACACAACTCATTTACCTCCGCAAGCAGTTTTAGCTCATTTTAAGTCTCAACTACGAGCTAACTCTTGCTCTTCCTCCCTTGTCTAAAATATTTCTAGAATGTTTTCAGCCTGCCACTTTATTTTACTAGACAAAAATGTCTGTTGACATTTCATCTTCTTGAAAATTGGTTTTCTCCAAGCTTGCTTCTCCACGACGCTGCTCATTTTAAAGTACTAAACAGAAATGGTTCAAACTGTAGCCTTGGCATTTTTCATTTTTATGAACTAATACTTATTAATGTGAACTGATCTGATCCTCGCATGCATTGTAAGTTTGAAATATCAGCTCTGTTTCGTTCTAATTCCTACCACTTGTGAAGGTAATTTAACTGTTTTCCATTTCATTTATTTCTTTTAATTTCTGTATCTGACATTTTTCAAAAGCCATTAATTGAAGGCAATAAATAAATGCAAGTGTAAGCGACTATAATGTTAGAACTAATAATAAGAGTAAAATTAACGGTGTTTTGAATATTCAAACAATCATCTATATTATTGCAAATACTAATACTAATAACTTTAGTAGTAATAATATAATCAATAATAATAATAAGTAGTAGCAGCAATAGTAATCAGAACACGAATAGCTAAAGTACTAGTAGCAGTGATAGTAAAGATGAGATTTCTCAGAGTTTGCAGAGGTTTTATCGAACGTTTTCAAATGAATGTTGCGTATCCGACAGTGTCTGCTAGTTCCTTCTTTTCTTTATTTATGCATGCGTATCCGTCCTTTCTCTGCAACTCTTTCTCTTTGACGAATGAATGATTAGAGATAGAAATGTGCGAATATCTCTTTAGATTTATGCATTCATCTATCAACGTGTATGCCAAAAATGGTCGAATTAATTGCTGATTGATTGAAGATGGTAAAGAACATATCGAGTGCTATTTTACAGATGTCCAGCTTACTGATTAAATACATGAAATTAATCCGGGTTATGAAAATGGCTAGGTACATCAACGTCGTTATTAATGAATAATGATCAAGTTTTTGGTTAATTATCAACTATTAAGTGCTACTACGTATTGTTGTTGACAAAAATATTGCTGTGACCTCTTTATTAGTGGTATCAGTTAATAATTAACGCTTTACTTAAATATTAACAGTTGTTACCCATATCATAATCAGAACTAGAATTTTAATTGGAATTCCATAATTATTGTCATCTGTTATTAGAATGAATGTTAATCAGTATATCCAGCAACTGTATTATTATCAAATTAATATTTGCATGTAAGGTCCATTATTGATTCAATCAGCTGCTTACTTCATTCGTATTGTATTTTCCAATATAAATATTGGGAAATGATAACTGCAGAATGAATGAACATCGAATCCAAAGAAAATATCGAGATTATATCATGTAGAGTGACAGCGTACCATCGAGTGCTATAATAAACTTTGCTGTAAGAAGAATTTATGGCTCACTGCAAATCGTTAAATAAGTAGTGTAGTAAATAAACAAGTTATTTTCTGATGATGACAGGTGTCGATGATGATGACGACGTGGAAAGTAACTAACTGTGTGAATTGTGAGATAAATACATTTATAAACTCGTCCTATGAATGTGAATAAGGCGATGTGTTACTGGTGTTACTTACTAACGTCTATGTGCGTTTATGTGCGAGAATCATAGTTATGTATTTATGTAGTTAACATGGCATGCATATAAATATAATGATGTTTATATACAAACGTGTGAAAAATTATTTATTATATTAATGTTATTATTAATTTCACTGTCATTATTGTTGTTGTCTAGGATAAGAAATTTTTGCTGTTACTATTATCAACGTGAATGGTGTTGGTAACAAGAATGACTAGAGAATGAGTGGAATACATATAATTTTCAACATTACTAACACATATTAGATGTTATATACGTTCAGTTTAACATGTGAGTATGTTATTAATATTAATTTAAAAAATGTACATTTTGTTAATATGAATGTTTTAGTGCTGAAATTACGACAGAAATTATAAAGTTAATATAAAGACATTGATCAAAATAATATGATTTTTAAATATACATATTATTATAACATTAAAGTTTTAAAGAAATTATTTTTGTTATCATAAATAGTATATTTCTGATGCGCATAAATAGAAGTGAAGGCTTAAGTAATTAAATGCTCTATTAATATGATGTAATTAGTTGGTTCATTGATCTTAAGGCAGTCAAAATGAAATATTCCGGTCCTATAATTAGAAAGTTCCAAGGATAAGAGCATAAAAGTTTGGGTGTAATTAAGTATCCCATAGCTAGTTGAGTCTCAAGAACGACACAGAAATGATTATCTACATTGTTTTCACATACAGAAGAACGGTTACTGAAAATTTTAACTAGTTCATAAATCAAAATCATGACAAGTGTTAAAAAAGATTAAATCCTAGACAAACGATTTGGTATCACTGGTATGGTAAATATAAAATCAATTTACGTTCGAGCACATCTGATAAGCTTTGCGTTGATCCAATTCCTTTACTGATCTATTATTATTTTCTAATTTCGAAAGTAATTCTACTATGTGACCTTAGATGTTGGCAGAAAAAAGCATTAGTTTTCAAATTGAAAATGCGCTTTCCACATTTGAACTTTTAATTGATTCGACTTTCAAAGTTATTCGAGTATGAGTAAATGCTGTCATGAAAACATACGAAGTCTCGATGATTTAATTTTCCTAGTGAAAAAAGTGACTGGAAAGCAATAAAAAAAACTGGAAAGTTTTTTAATTATTGGTAAGTAAAATATCAAACCTTTTTATAATACATGAAAGAGTGCGACAAATTTGTGACAAAATAACTACAATTAAAAATGAAAGTTAAGTCAGTGCTTGAGGAAAGTATCATAATTTAAACGATTACAAAGTGTGTGGTTCTTTCGTCATCAAAACTAGGAAACTAGCTCTTACTACGATAAGACAAAAACATTTTCAAAGTGCTAGAAGTAGAAATTCATTCAGAAACTATCAGTGATTGTTGCGCTTTCCAAATAGAAAAAAGAAAAGGAAATTGACGAACATCTGATAACAAATTCATCTTCTGATAGTATAATGTAACACTTTTTTGTCTTATCGCAATCCTGAATTTACCCAGTACTATAGTTTTCAATAATTACGAATTTTGCATCGATGAAAATTTGCTTATCTTTATGCATTGTTTTGTAAAATTTTCAAAAGTATTCAGTGCATGAGAGCGAAAAAATAGAAAATTCATTCTGTGTATCAAATAAAAATATGCCACTACGGATAAACGATGCCCTCATAATTTTTAAGTGTATGCAATATCAAGGTGATTACTGAAAATGATGAACTAAATCGAGCTCTCAATAAGATTTTAATTCGAATCTCAAAGTTGAAAGCTTCATTGATACAGCAGTACAATTGTGAACAATTCTTGGTTTCTTCACAGTATAGAAAGGGAAATTACTTCTTTTCAGAATATTAAACTTTTTGACTTCTTTGAAGATGTCTATTATTTAATTCGGGTTTTGCAAAGACAAAATTAATTACAAATATCAGTTATCATAAATTAATCAAAGATTAGTTTCTTCTCAACACCTCGAAAGTTCGTTTCTAATCTTGTAGTTCGACTATTTTTTGTAGAAACTAATTACAATTTTTCCATAAGTAAATTAAGATGTTAAGCATCTCTTAATGCTTGGTTGCCAATCCTTCTGAAGAAGGAATATTTTTGTAAGAATTATTTTGTTTACAAATACTCATCACAACTTCAAGATAAATAAAAAAGAGTAAAAGTAATTGAAATGACAGAAAAATTTTGTGATCATAAAATATAAGATCGAAAGATTAATGCTAAATTCTTTTTATAGCAAATTTTTTCATGATTACGAATTTAAAATTGTTTTCAAAGATTTCTTTCTGCCTAAAAACTTGCTTTTCAGTTTCAAACTGAAAAGAAATGCTGAAATTCATCGAAATGCCAAATGCTGAAATAAGCAAAGAGAGTAACCGAAGCGAAGAAAAAAAAAACGAAAACGAAAAATAATATGCCATTTGACATTTCGATGAATTTCAGCATCTCTCTAATATGATATAGTGAGAAAATAATAAGCCTTTTCACTACAACATTTAAATAAATGTTCCACTCAAGAAAGCTCGAGATGGGAGCTGAACTACTGAGGTGTTTAAGAAGAATCGTTTCTGATCATATAGTTTGACTATCTTTCGTAGATACTAGTTACAATTTTTCCGTAAGTAAATTAAGATATCAAGCATCTCTTAATACTTGGTTGCCATTCCTTCTAAAGAAAGAATATTCTTGTAAGAATTCTTGAGGACTTGCTGTGCAGTAAATTACAAAATGTGATATTTATTACCATTATCAATATATAAATGATGTGATTGATTTTGAATCAATAATTACTATTTGTTTGACTAATATTAGCTTCTAAATTGTCATAACTTTGAATTTCCGTTGTTTATTTGTTTCAGGAAATAGTGGATGACAAATGCAATAAGCTAGGAAACGCTTTCTGTTCTCAAGGTTAAAACTTTTGATTGAATTAAAGATATGCTTGTTATTTTATATGCTAGATAGGTTTGGTGTCACTATTAGTTTCTCTCAAAGACATTGCAGAGAATAATTACCATAAAAAAAAAGAGAACTTAATTAAAGCAAAGTATGTAAATTATAGTAAATTAAAAAATCAACGAGCCAAATTTAAGAATGTTGTTTGCAAAATAGATCGGAATAATAACTATTGTGATAAGGCAATTAAGTTTCGGAAAGAAGAAAAGGTCATTGTTCTAAAAAGAGAAATAAGTCCAAGAAAACAAATGGGTTAAATGTTTGCATTGTTTAAGTATTCATGATAATTATGCAAATAAACGATAAGTAAAATGTACTCATTAGCTGTAAGGAAAATGACTTAACCTTGACATCGATATTAGACTATTTTATTTAAATATCCATATTCCGTTTCAACAAGTCAGTAATTATGCATACTAGCTCGCACAAAACAGTGGGAAAGGAAACAAACATTTCTTGAGAGCGATTGAAGAAATTATAAACTGTTGGGGATAGATTTATTGATCACTAAAATGATCGTACACTATCTAAAATTCTCAACTTTCCAATATGTTTATAATCTTTTATACTTGCTTATTTAAGTGTGTGTGAAAAGTTAGTTAAAATATTTGCCTATACATAACCATTTTTTAAAACTACGCAAGTTTCTAAAATATCAAAGTATTCAAAATGCACTTTGTGGACGTTGAAAGAGATCTAATTGTAATAGAGTGATCAATACCACTAGTTCATTTAATATGGGATACAGAGAAGACTAAATTTTGAAAGATCAAATTTTGAAGATGCTCATTACTTTTGCACCACTATTGTTAATTTGTATGCGTTTGTAGTTGAATGACAAGCATTATATTTTGTAAGTTAATCACCTGAAGTATAATTTGGAATGCAAATTAAAATCCACTGAAAGTGGCAAACTTTTTCTTGCACCACTGCATGAGCTGTATTTGCACCGACACTTCATTGAAAATAAGCAAAAAGTTACTCAGTTGCTTACAGCTGACTACTTTGATTCGCAGAAAATGATGAATGATCCAGTCTTGCACAATACTAACAGTTGAAAAAGAAAATGTGGAGGGAAGTCTTCTTTTTCGCTTTACTGATTCTGGCGCTGTATCGCATTCCGGCACTCTGGCTGTACTTGTTCGGCGTTCAGATTTGTTGTGCTCATCGTTTTCGCTTCGTCCTCATAAAATCCATAACGAGTATCGAAGGAGATGCTTTCGAGCGTGTTCTTGAGAACTATCGATTGAATGCATGCCTCGACGTGATCAAATATACTGATCACCTTCGCGTAGCGTTTGTAGAAATTGGTTACAGTCCCATCCCAAGTCATTACATTTAGAATTAGTTTGGTCTCTGACCCAAGTTTATTAGCTAATAGGTCATATTTTTGTTTTTCTCGGTCTCG